>DWHP01007037.1:0-11139 GCA_018247895.1 Parnassius honrathi
TCTCTACACTCACCATACGAAATACAGCAGCATTAAGCTGCTATTTGACGCTGGTATTTTGTGAGAGCGTGGTCCTTCCACGGTCGAGCCGACCCATTCGTGCTACAACTATACAGTTAATATAGCTGCAGCGGGGCTCTACCACGTTAAAATCGATTATAGGTTAACCGATTTTGATGACTCTTCTTTTATTTTAAAGCTAATGCTTCTCATGTGGTCTCACATAAATTTGATGGTTTGAATGATTTACTCAAATATGCATGTGTAATAAAAAAAATCGGCCTTGGTATATGGATTTTTTTCTAGTGTATCTTATTAGATACTCCGTGTTTATTTTATATTACCTTATTTCTTTACTTTGGTATTTTTAATAGAAAGGATAAAAATATAGGAGGTTCTCAATTTGACTGTTTTTTTTTATGTTTCTTACCTCAGAACTAATTTCTAAATGAACCGATTTTGATGATTCATTTATTATTTGAAAGCTGTTACTCCTTATGTGGTCCCATATAAATTTGATCGAGATCTGACCAATCGTTATTGATTTATCCTTAATAATGCGTATTTATTTAATTGACTTTTGATAAATTGATGATGTTCTCATTTGATCATTGAGAATCACCAGCTGATTGCTGACCGCCAAAGTGGTTTCCGTCGTGGTCAATCAGCTGGTGATCTTCTGGTCTATGTGACTCATAGATGGGCGGAGTCAGTAGAGTCCAAGGGGAAGGCATTGGTCGTTAATTTGGACATAGCGAAGGCATTCGATCGGGTCTGGCATAAAGCGCTTTTCTCGAAACTCCCTTCCTATGAACTTCCCGAGAAATTGTGCGATTGGATCACCAATTTTCTTGCTAATCGCAGCTTCAAGGTCTTAGTAGACGGTGCAGGCTCTGATTACAAGCCTATTGACGCTGGTGTTCCACAAGGCTTCGTGCTGTCACCAACGCTGTTTCTTCTGCATATCACGTCGCCGAGTACCGGGATAAACTTGTGTCTGAGGTCAAGTCTTTGCTTAACGGTCTCGGATAGGGGGAGACTAAATCTAGTCCAATTAAATCCCCAGAAGACACAAGTTTGCACATTAAGCGCTGTAAAGAACCTCTTTTTCGTATCTCCTCCGTTTGAAGGCACTCCCCTTGCTGCCTCAGCTAGCATCAGAATCCTCGGCGTCGACATTGCGCATAGTGTGCAGTTTCGTGGTCACTTGGAGGGGAAGGCCAAATTGGCCTCTAAAAAGCTTGGCATGCTCAGCAGAGCGAGACAGTATTTCATGTCGGCACATCGCTTGCAACTTTACAAAGCCCAGGTTCGGCCCTACATGGAATACTGTTCTCATTTCAGGGCCGGGGCACCCCAGTGCCAGCTCCTTTCACTTGACCGTATCCAGCACAGAGCAGTTCGAATCGTTGACGACCGAGTTCTTTCTGATTCACTGGCGCTGTGTAGAGATGTTGCATCTCTTTGCGTTTTCTATCGTATCTACCACGGGGAGTGTTCTCAGGAATTGTTCGGATTAGTTCCAGCCGCCAAATTTTGCACATCGCGTCAAAATTCACGATACCATCACCATCTGGATACTAGGCGGTCCACCACTGTGCGTTTTCTTCCTCGTACAACTTCTCTGTGGAATTGTTTACCACCGGCGATTTTCCGGACCGATACGACTTAGGGACCTTCAAGAAAAGAGCTTACTCCTTTCTAAAAGGCCGGCAACGCACCTGCAAATCCCCTGGTGTTGCAGTTGTCCATGGGCGGCGGTAGTCACTTAACATCAGGTGAACCGTATGCTCGTTTGCCCCCTCTCCTATAAAAAGAAGTCTATTGAAGTCAAGTCAGAACTCCTGGGTGGCCACGGAATGTCGCCTCCCCAAGAAATCAGCTTTGCCGGGAACATCTCTTCAACGACCGACAGGGACTCTAATAGAGGTGTGTCTAGTGGCTCCTTCTTGCTGAAACCACGTATTCCGGTTGTAACCAGTAAATTCGTGTGGATGTGTATCAGAAACTCTTAACGTTCTCACAAACTCAGGAGTTAACAGTGACCACACTACCGTGAAAGTCGATGAAATAGGCCCAATGATACCTTTAGCTGAAATTCCACCCATACAGTTATCTTCAGTGATTGAAGGGGCCTTTGATGTTTTGTTTTATGATTTACACTGCTCCGATAACTGTAGCTCTGTTTATTGACGTAACCATTGAGGTGGAAATGGGCTTAATCCGAAAACAAGATGTCGAAATTACAGAAGCGATTAGACATTGTCTCGGCATACGATTTGCTTACATTAAATTTGTTGGGCTTTAATTTCTCCACTAACTGAATCTCGTTTGGATGTAATTTCAAATCTAATTTCAAAATATGGCGTAAAATTGTGCGTGATATTCCTAATTCTGCATAACCTTTACGTGCTGACAAATCAATATCGCGTCGAACTGATGTTAAAATTTTGCACATTCTCTTCACTCTAAAGTTCGTGAGTCGCCGGTTTGTTTAGTGTCGATCCCGTCTCCTCGAATTTCTTCGACCATTTCTTTATTAAAGCTGAACTTGGACACTATTTCAAGTCGTGTAAACGGTACTCAACGCGATAGAAGAGCCTGCCAGTGATGAGCGGAAAATGGTTCAAAAAATTGCTTTACTCAAAAGGTACGCTGCGGCCTCGTGAATGGATCCATTGCTAATAAATTTCCAAGAAACGAGATAGCCGTTCCACCGCCCAAGCTTGTGTTTGCACGGGAAATCACATTTTGATGTAAACTAATACATGACCACCCACCCTGTAAAAACCTACAGACTGTATGGTCGAATTGTGAATCTCCACTTATATTTTAATTCTGCTTAAAATATATAGTCAAGCAAGCCCCATTTTCAAATTAGTATATTTTCAAACTTAGTTGAAAACTTAATCAGAATTGCGCCAAGTAATTTGAAATGAAAATCTCCAAAACTAGCAGTAATTGAACTTTTGCGAAGCGGCATGGTTTTTGACCTTCATAATGGGTTTGAACACACACACACACACGCGCGCGCGATAATGATGTATTTTGAAGTAGAACAGAAGGATTGCATGCACCTTAAAATTATTTCCATTCTCCAGTAATGAACATAATATCTGTATTAATGCCTAATCTGTTTCAGCCTTGATGTCCATTTCAATTTCCATATACAATATTTGTCATATTGTGTTTTAAGTAAGATCGATAATCCAGAAGTTTTGAATACAATAATATGTTTCATTACAAATAAGGTCAATGAGATATTTGCGAATAAAAAGCGATACCATGGAAATTCTCAATCCCATAGAACATTATTAACAGCAATGCAAAATTTGCTTCTAATATTACTGAAGTCTAGAGATGTCAATATGGATAGAACTGCGAATTGGTGTATGGATTTGCTGGGCTCCAATCCTCATCAACCAAGTGTCAAAGTTTGCCTAGAGTGGTACATAGCCCTTTATTTTTGTTTTAAGGTAACATAATTGTAATAAAATTAACCATATTGAATAAAATTATCTTAACCAGTCCATTCATAACAATCCATGATTTCATAACTTACCGATTTATATTAAATTAGTGTTGAGGCCATCTAGCGTCTATTTTATGAACCACCTTGACAGTCAATCAATTTTTATTTGATAAAATGACTTTATCTATAGAGTGAAGTAGATTTTACGCTATTAAAAAGCAATTGTGCCCGCAATTTTCTGAAGTTTGTACTTTTACCGCGTGTGTACTGCAATCATGTTTTTTGATGAAGTTGTAAAATCTCATTTTGAAATACCACTAAATTATTTTTCAGGAAGTGAAAATAACGCAAGAAATGGTCCAGCAAATTAAGTCGAAAAACGTTCCACTAACATCGCAATTTCTCATATTGTACTGGATTATGAAATTTAAAATTAAACATGGACCCTTGAAAAACGAGGAATATGTATTTGTTATGGATACTTTGCTTTTTTGCACGATGGGTCAAATGTTTAGTTTAAGATTACACGCGCAATACCTCGCTACAAAACTCTATGAATTAAATGAATCTAAATCAGAAAAGTACGATTTTATGATTGAAGTAATACGAAAAACTTTTAGTGAAGGTGCCGGTGACAAAGGGTTTATGAAATTGCAAAAAGACTATTTCGCTAACGATTTCGATTTAGTCATTGATTTCATACCGAGCTTTATATACTATTTCCTACCAAGATATTGCGATATGTATATAAATGAGAAACTAGATAAGGCTTTCATAAAAAATATTCTTCAAGATATAGATGACAACTCATTTGCGAAAGTTTCCACTAGCGTTTTTAAGACCGAATGGACTAAATATCAAAAGATTCACGACAACATTCATGATGGTTTTATAACGGATGTTAAAAAAGTTATTGACGAGGATCAATTAAGAGGAACATTGCAAAAGAAATATGTTCCCTGGAAGAATATGAGTGATATAAATATATATGAGGTTAAAGATAAGGTAATTTAAACAAAAGTTTTTCCCATCATACCGTGCATCCATTTATCACCCATCCGTTACAGCCTATAAAAGTCTGCTAGTCCTATAAAAGACTGCTGAACATAAGCCACCCTCATATATTACCTCATAGGAGATATTTTGCCATAATACCACATTTGGCAGGCGCGTTGGCAGCCGCAGTTTTTTATAATTTGGGTTGTTATTAGCAAGACGTTGTAACCCACTTCCTGGTTTGTTCGCTTCTGTCGCCTCTTGCGACACCCAGGGTTGAAACGTGTGGTAGTGAATTCTCTTATGTCACCACTACACGGCTCATCAGATGCATCAGTTTTACACCTTATAGATACGTGTCGTGCGAGTTACAAAATACAGCGCTGCCAAATGTTTAGTTACTGTTACATTCATCTCTCTGATATCTGAATTTCTTGTTTTAAAACTATGTATCACAAGTTGACAGGATATGTTAAAATTGATTATCTTTCTAACTAAACATCGACGGCGTTACAAAAATTGCTAACAGACGATCACCTGTTGAATCCACCATTTCTGCCCATAGTTTCTTCTGGTTATCGGGCTAGTAGTGTTGTGCAAAATTCCCTTTCGCCACCACTACACTTGACGCTGCAGCCTTAATGTTCCATAACATTCATGGATATATTTTTATTAAAATGAAATTATAAAGGTACTTACAGTCCACTTAATGGTGACTACTGTAGCCCATGGGCACCGGCGACCAACTTCAAATAAAGGAGGCTACGGATGCGTTGTCACATCTGAGGACTGGGATGGAATGCCTTACCCTCCAGAACGGAACACAGCAGTTCACGCACTGCTGCTTGGTGGTGGTGGTACGTAATAGGGATACCTACCCTGACGGAATCCTATGCAGAAGTGTCCTCCCAACTAAAACGAGGTTAGACGAATGGGTGCTTCTATTTGCGTTACTTTTAGCACTATAATATCCCGCGCATTTAATAGGCTCCGATTTTTCGAAACTTGTTGCCGTGATCGAAGATCGGTCAAAAGAATCATAATTATAATTTGTTAATTGCTCAACGCTGACATTATATGTCATGAGGGTACCTGCATATCTGCGAATACACAAAAAAACGAAAACACGGGCTTGCTAATTGTATCAGTCTTACGGAACAGAGGCGTAGTCTTTCATAGCCTCTGACAAGGCTCAAAGTCACTCAGTGTTCGGAGTGTCTCTGCTTTATAAGGCAACAAGAGGATAGTAACGTACACGTCCGCAAACGGGGGATTTAGTGTAATGCATAGCCTAATAGATCGGTAGGCTGGAGGGTCAATGGGTTGGTCATATAGCTCAAATTATCGAGAAATGAATTCGAAGAAACGGTAAAACACGAGTGTAATAAAAAGGAAGACTGGCAAATAAAAAGAAAACAATTAAAGGGGCTATATGTCTGGTACTGGCGATTGCCAATCTATCCGCCAAGCCTGGCGATTAAGACGATTCCAGCGTACAACGAAATTTTACAGAATGAGAATGATGATGATGATTATCATCACCGATTTAAGAGCTAAGTCTTTGTCTATGAAGTAAATAACTAACGTTTAATTTGCCTTATTAACTTCCCTAGGTAATTAGTGGAGGCTAGTTCACATATTATGAATATTTCCCAATTCCCGTCAAGTGTAAAGCAATATATAAGCAAGATATAATGAGTAACCAATCGATGACGGTTTTAAGCTGACAGACTAATAGCGTAAAGGAATGTTCACCGGCTTCATCCCGCGTCTTTGTTCTTCAGCAAATAAAATCAAATAGGCTACTGAATAGGTCACGGTTAGCCACCTGAACCATTGAGGTTAGCCACCTGTACCATCGAGGCTAGCCATCGGTACCATCGACGTTAGCCACCTGTACCATCGAGGCCAGCCAAGTTACGTTTTACAATTGAAAACTGTTACCGTTACAGCCTATTAAAGTCCACTGCTGAGCGTAGGCCTCTCCATAGATGACCTCATAGGGAGGATTTAGCCATAGTGGCCACGCTTGTCAAGCGGGTTGGGGACCGCAGGTTTTTCAGTTTTAGTCGTTATTAGGAAGAAGCTGCTGCTCATCTCCTGATTTGTTTCCCTCTGTCTCTTCTTTCAATGCCCACGAGATGATGTGCTAGTGGATATTGTCACACCGCCACTACACGGTGATTCACTACACGGTGACTAATAAGTGTGCACCGTAAATAACATTAAAGCCTAAATTACTGAGTAGGTGTAAATAAATAGGTGGCTTCCCTCTGTGGTTTCTCACGACACCCACGGTGTGGTCTAGTTAACTATAAAAATATAAAAATTAGTAGGAATGACACATCTCGACATTAAGTCACATGAGATTCCGATGACTTATCGTTGATTTCATTCACTTTTATAGATTTCTATTAGCGTTGTCGATTGTAGAATGATAACTTGGCTAGCCTTGCAGTTGTACTTACAAGAACAACTAATTATTATACGGCAGTATATTTTTGTTTTAAAAAAAATACTAGTAACGCATTAAAATTACTAAAACTCTATTAATAATTGACGTTTCTAAATAAGTTTAACATGTTTGTGTTAAGAGTAATCCACGATAGTAGTCACATAACGGATTCTATGCAACCCATGACTCAGTGTAGGTTAAGAAATTTATTTCTTATTAAGAATTAACGATAATTCACTTATTGAAAAACTACTAAATACTACATTAGCAACTGTCGTTTCTTGTCATATTTATTTGCTTGTTGTATGATTTCTTATCGGCCTTCCTCTCTTTCCTGCTTTACTCTGTCGTCTATCTTCTCTGCTGTTACCAATTTTTTACTTTATTCCTTCCCTATAAAGGTTTTTTTTTCAAAACTTCTTTTAATATTTTAACAGAAAATAAATAGGGGTGAGCTTATAGTTGTGGCGTCCTTGATCGACAAGCTACCAAATCTGGGGGGCTTGGCCAGAACAAGCGAGGTTTTCGGCGTTAAGACTTACGTTGTTGACAGTCTGCGGCACTTACAAGACAAGCAATTCCAGGGCTTAAGGTTAGCAAAAACAGCAATTATAGTTTTATGCCTGCTTCAGTCCATAACTGCCTATGGACTTATGTGTCTTTCGTTGTAAGCATTTGCGGTAATCGCCAAGTTATGTAATTGAATTGTCCATCGCTGTAACAGAAATCTCGCAGCTTTAATGCTGCTCTTGCTGGTCTGGGTATTTTACGTCGAGCCGAGCGTTAAACGGCCGTTAGCGTGTAGTGGTGATGTAAAGATATCCACTATGTCATGGGGGTCGTAAGAGTCGACAGGGGGAAAACTGAAGCAGAAGATGGAGAGCAACATCTTCTTAATGACATCTGAATAAAAAAAATTGCGGTTGCCAACCCGTTTGCCAAGTGTGGCAGCTATGGCAATTATGAGAATCTATGGGGGAGGTCTATGTTCAACAATGGACTTTTGATAGGTTGTAAGAGTCAAAGGGAAGGTTAAATCGCCATGAAATAAGACGAGGCAGAAGGCAAACATCTTTTTAGCATTTCCTATAGTCGCCTCTTACAACATTCGCGTGATGATACTGTACTGATGGTTTTACTTACCCTCTTATTGCACCAGCACCCGATACTACTTAGAAGGCTAATATAACACAAGTAAATTATTAACTTTTATATGTATGGTAGATCGTGTTGCTGCTGTATTAGGGAAGCCCCACATTTATCAACGCGGAATAGTCTTAAGATGAGTGCGTAGCCACCACACTACTGCTACGGCTATTCGCAAGCGATCGGCTGTCGATTCCTCCGAAGAGCCGTCGCGACGGCTGTTCATTGCGTTCGGCAGTTGATTCCCCAGAACGTCCGTCGAGATGGCTGTTCTCTTACGTTCGGCCGTCGACTCGTCAGAACGGCCGTCGCGACGGTGGTTTACATTCGTTCGGTAGTCGACTCATCGTTTTTTATTCGACTGTTGTTCAACGTTGTTCGGCCGTTTTCTCCCCGTTCGACTGCCATCGAAAATTCAAACATGTCAACGTAGACGTTATGCTACTTTCAGCACCGTACGGATGCGATCAGCTAATCGGCAAACCGCTCGTTTTACTGTCGGCCGATGTCTGAGCTGAGTGGAGCCGATGAGAATGCCATTAGCAATACCCATATTTCGTAGACAAAGGTTTCTCTGACCGGCTAAAGCTGATTCTGCGTCGGTAAATGTGGGGACTCCATTATACAGCAGGAATAAGTTACCTTGACCGGGCAAGGTGGGTGTCAAAATTTTTGAGTGAGACACAATGTTGTACAAAGAAATATTGAGAATAGACGAAGGTGAAGTGAAGGTTGACGAAATTTGGAACTATTATAGACACTACTAATGTGTAATAAGCACCACGCTCTCACAGAAAAGCAGCGTAATATTAAAATCATAATACCGCAGTGTTTCATGTAGTGAGTATTCAGATCTGGAGACTAATTTTACTGGTAACTTTTTTTATAGAATAAGGTTGACAACTAAGCTCAGTCAAGTAGATGCTGTGGTCCATAGACATCTACATTTTATCTAAGGCCTACGATGTAATGCCTCGTTTCCAGTAGAAAGGATCTCCGGTTTTCTATACTCACCATAAGTAACAGAGCAGTATTAAGCTATTATTTTACGCTGGTATTCTACGAGAGCGTAGTCCTACCCCTGTCGAGCCAAACGATTCATGCTACAACCAGAGTATAGCTGCAGTGTGGCTCTGCTCGTCACTTTTTGTTAACACAATTTCGCTTCCTATCTAATTAGTCTACTATAATATACGCAATTACGAGTTCAAAGATTCTTAAAACGTAAACTGCAACAATACCAATAAATTATTTCAGTGTGTCAGCAGAACGTTGGATAGATGTGGAGGAGGTGCGACCAAACAAACTTAAGAATTACCTTATGGAGAAGAAAAGTGAGGGCTATTCAGTCGTGGCCGCGGAACAGACCTCTACTAGTTGTCAGCTCCAAACGTTCAAGTTCCCTAAGAAAACGCTGCTGTTACTCGGGTATATATTTATTTATTTTACCCGCACTTTTAAGTATATATTTTTATGTAATCATATAACCCGAAGAACCGATAATTGATAGGGAAGCATGATTCTCGAGTGCCAGCCTGGTACTGGCAAGCGCTGTGATAAGCGATCCCCCACTACGTGCAGTGACGGCCTGATGAAACATGTCGTTAGTTGATGGAAGCAGTTGGCTCAGGAGTGGACTTTGATCTATACCTCTTTTTACCCTCTCTGCATTTAAATAGGTTTCGTACTCTAGTTATGTACTCGGAAAGCCAATCGTAGCCCTACTGTACTAACACCTCAGCACGTCCATGTATCGACAGTCGACTTACCGCTGATATGACTGTAGCATCGCCCCGATTGCGATGAATCGATTGCCTACGCGTAGTCCACATAGGCAAGATATATTCGTATGTTGTCTTCTGAAATAGAAGTCTTTTGTAAAATTTATCTAAATAAATTATCACATTAAACAATATCTTTTGTAAAATATAGAAAATCGGCAATTCGCACGTGAGACGATTCGCAATGACCTTCGAAAACAGGAGGTGGACCGACTCCTTCCATTTGACCGCATCCAGCACAGAGCGGCTCGAACCGTTGACGACCGAGACCTCCGATCGCCTCGATACACTGACGCTGCAAAGAGATGTTGCATCTCTTTGCATTTTCTATCGCATCTACCACGGGGAGTGCTCTGAGAAACTGTTCTGATTAATTCCAGCTGCCAAATTCTAACGCACACTACAACAATAAATCACTAACGCACGTCACTACAAAACTCACGATAGTTAAAATGGAGAAACGTTTGGAATTTGGGAGAGTAAGTTGTTTTATTTGGTAGAGATTTGGTCCTCGATTATAACAATTCGCATTATAAGGCAATGCACCGTTTTCGAGAAATTCACAACTGTAAAGATTTCTTAGTACTCAAGTATTTCTGGGAGGTAAAAAAAAAACCAGGAAGATTGTGATTTGAGATGGGAATTTCTAATAAGTTTTTTTGGTCATAGCAAGATTCTTTCTTGGGCCTATCCCATTGTAGGAAGCTTTTCCTTTTTCTAAAAAAAAAAAAGAACATGACTCCCACCCTAAGATCTTTTGTATCGTGGAGGCAGTTTACATAATTATATAAATTGGACAAGGACAAACATCCTCACCCAGGACAATTACTTTTAGGCAGGCCATACATACATAATTGTTTACGCTCGTTTTGAGCGGGGTATCGGTTTGATAGCGGAGGCGCGGGGAGAGGGTCGCCCGCGCCAGCTCGCTGCGGGCGATTCTAGATCAGTGTCTTGTGTAGCATTTTGATATATTACGAAGTGATTTTGCTTGTTCGATTGAACGCTAAACTTAGTGATTCGAAAGGAGGTCGCGCTACACTTAGACTATAGTTTTGTGCTAAGTGACAGTTAGACTGGAATTCGGCGCCCGGAAGTGAGGGTGTCCTTTGAAGCAGTGCAACGACAGCGGGTGTGGCCGATTACCTCGGTGAAGTCAGATCACATATTATACATTTTCTTACACACACACCCACACTACCTTCACATACCTCTGACGACGCCTTGGGGTCGACCCTACTCCGGAACTAGGTAAGTTGTTTTGCTTGATAGCCATATGTATAATAAAT
>DWHP01007038.1:0-11139 GCA_018247895.1 Parnassius honrathi
ATCATGCCATGCCGACGCTCTGTTGCGACGTGAAAGAAGGACAAACAAACAAACACACTTTCGCATTTATAATATTAAGTATGGATATTTTAACTGGGAAAAGCAGATCTTTAATGAGTACCTTGGCAGGATCTCACAAACAAGTGAATTTCACCGAAGGACTATTCCGCTCGAACATAAAATGGTTACATCGGCATTTAATAATAATAATGTTCTTCAAGCCAAATTTCGGTCACAGCGGCCAGTTTCAACGGAGACTAGGCATCTGCGCAGGAGATGATTATAGTGCCCGAGTGTATGCAATAGCACAGGTTCACTCTCTATTCCCTCAATCTCATTGTCCTATGGTAATAACTGATTTTGGCGGCCGGCACCGGGATTTGAAACCGGGACTTAATGATCAGCAACTGCCTTGCCGGCCACCAAACCAACGAGGCAGTCTGATAACGGCGTTCAACAGAAGTCTAAATATCTTTTGATAATATTTAAGTGGCACACTAGCAATCAGACCATATATTATATCATACACATAATGGTAAGTGGCTCTTAGCTGCTCATAGACACGTGCAACTTAAATCGAAAAAGAAGGCTAAAGATAATATTGTACTATGGGTGTTACCTCTGAGTTCTCAAATAAAAAAACATTTAGCTTACAATCAAATTGGCATTTCATTTTTTACATGTAATTACAGCTATTGGAACAGTTTTGTTTACGTGTATTTTATATCTATTATGAAAATTAGACATTATGACACTTGCTTCGAGATGAAAAAGTGAAGGTCTTAACAGTGTTCCTTGCGAAACTACTTATTAACGCCCACTAAACCGCTGTGTATGCGTCAGTAAACATTACTTCGTAAAGTTTAATTTTATAGCCGATGTTTATTTCTCAACACACGACTCACACTAACCGCAAGTGTTACATCATGAATAAATTCATCAATATAAATGACTTGTCAAAAAATTTATAATGCGTAGTTATAGACCCAGATGACAAACAAGTGTAATTACACTGTGTCGATCACTTGTAATGTTTACATTTGCCTAGAGTCACAAATTATTGTTTAATTGGAAAACAAAGTAAGTTTCAATATTTGAGACAAACAATTACTCCAAGCCAGAGAATCCAGTACCCGATGCCAACCAGTTTGTTGCGCCGGCGTCAAGAGGGAAAGATGCAGGAGATGGACCTTAATGGAATCAGGAGATAACAACTTGAAATATTAATAAACCGCGCATACAAAGACGTCGGACAAACATGGAAACTGGCAAATACGACCCTAAAAGGGAGTCTATGGGAAAAGTCTTTGTTGAGCAGTGGACTTTTTATATGATGTATGACAAAAAAATGAATAAACAATGGTATTAAAGCAAGTAAGACTTGCAAGTTTGTCCTTAACTTTCCTCTTGTGCATATTAAGCCAAACATTGCTGATGACACTTCTCCAGTGATATGTAACGATATTGTCCGCGAAACAAGGATAGCCATCTGTGCAGGTCAGGATTATGGGACACGAGTGGTTGCGTAGGCACCAAAGCACTCTCCATTCCCTCGATCTCACAGTCTGGTGGTACGGAAATCCGACGACACCACCGAACGCCAAGTTGGTTCTGCTTAACGTGCTTACGAGGGTAAACCACCGCCAGCTTTCTGACTCCGGGCTGCTACTAAGAGATTCAATAAACCCAATAACTGATTTTAGGAGACCCGAGATTCGAATCTCACCATCAGCAGTCGCGCTGACGACCGCTAGACCAGTCTGTATGTAATATTGTTACAAGACGTAAACGAAATCGAAACACTATATCAAAATGTGTTTATGCTTGAAAGCTCACAATGGAAATTGCCGATGAACACTCACATAACTGCCGGGTATTAATGATAAAGTCATTAAAAGAATAGTTTAGTAATTACATTTACAGAGTAATGCGCATAAAATTCAAAGGAAAACAGGTCTATAACGTCATAAATCAAAAATATTCCACGGGAAATTATTCCATAACAAGGTTTTGGTTGAAAGAATACTAACTACACGTACATAAACCAGACGAAATAATGAGATAAATGTATACATCAGACGTTTATTAACATGATCGCCTGCAAATACATTACGTCAGTTTTCGTTAACTGCTGAACTTAACAACTCAACATATTAGTGTATTTTTTATTTAGTAATAAACTAGTGTCTCACTACAGTACTACTACTACAGTACTGAAGGCAAATGGTAATGGAACTCCAGAATATTACATTAGGTGAAACCGTGGAAATACAAATGCGGGCAAATTTAAATATTGGCTACAGACGGATATAGAATAATTACAGGCTGGGATTCCATCTTAATCCTCAGAAGTTTTTGAAGAAGGCAACGCAAATCATACTTTTATTTAAAGTTATCCATAGAATGTAGCAGCCACTTACCATCAAGCGAAATGTGATTTTGTTTGTCACATCTGTTTTACAAAAAAAACTTGCCATTGCTATCTCTACCGACAAACAAAATCGAACTGTCCGTTTGTAATGTCAAAATAACATCTTTTTACCAAATTCATGTTAAAGAATATACGGTACTTATATAAAAAAACATTTATTTAAAATGTTTGTCTGTCTGTCGGTCTGTCTGTCCGTCGGTATGTCTTTCTGTTTGTTCCGGCTAATCTCCGAAACGGCTGGACCGATTTTGACGACACTTTCACTAGCAGAGAGCTGATGTTATAAGGAGTGACTACGGCTACCTTCATTGTAGAAAAACAATTAGGTTTCCGCGTAAGAAAATCAAATCCCATGAAATCCAATCGTCATAAATTTCACGCGTACGAAGTCGCGTTGAACAGCTTAACAATGTAATTGTTACGGGTGTGTATGTTCGCGTCGTGTAAAAATTAGAGCAAATCTTTCTCATTTTGCGTGGTGGAGCCATGCTGCAGTTATATTAGAAGTATAGTTGTAGCACGAATGGGTCAGCTCGACCGGGGAGGGACCTCGCTCTCACAGAATACCAACGTGAAATAGTAGCTTTATGCTGCTGTATTTCGTATATTGAGTGTAGAGAACCGGAGACCCTTTTTACTGGAAACGGGGCATTCCATCTTAGTCCTCACGGGTGACAACGCATCTGCATTTTAATTTGTAATCGAGGATAGATGTAGATATCTATAGGCCGCAGCAACCACTTACCATCAGGTGGACCGTGTGCTCGTTTGTCACCCTATCCTATAAAAAAAACACTCTTTCTAGCACTTCAGAAGCCATGTGGAAATCAACTTACTAGTTCTTGAAGTGGATTTTTAAAATTTATTTAAAGTTTAATTACGGGATGAATATATGATAAGTGGTTTCTGCTCCCCATAGACTTCTAGAACTATCTTCAATTAAAAATTAAAATGAAGATGCGCTGTAATCTTTGATTGATAACGGTCTCCGGTTTTCTACACTCGAACGAAACCTACTACGAAAATATTAAGCTGCTATTTTACGCTGGTATTTTGTGAGGGCGTGGTTTTGGCATTAGTGCTACAATCACAACATAGCTGCAGCGTGGCTCTACCACGAATAAAAAATTCCAAACCCATTGACACGCTACCACAATGTTACGTATGAGGTTTAAATGTTGCTCCTAGTAGGATTTCTACAATCAAATAATGTGCCGAGGTTAATTGATGGTAAAGCGTAAAACCAAATTAAACTAACTAGATTCTTTATTACTTTAGAACTTATAAAACAAATCTTTCTATCCACTCCGTGCCAACGGAATATCCCACGACTTCTGTGTAAAGTGTATGCCATGTTGCCTCGCCTCTGCAGCAAAGCACAGGTGACATTTGTGGCATTCTTGGTCGAGGCTTGTGTACAGCAGTGAACTTGTGACGGTTTGTACTGATGATGATGATGATGAAATCACTGACACTATGCACGGAAGCAAGGATTGGATTTCAAATTTGAAATAATGGGTTGAATTCCTATACAACGAAGACCTACTAGGTAACTGCTGTTTACCAACAACAGGATCGACATATACTTATTATATACATACCTTATATTATATACATAATTAATGCTTATTATACTTTTTTCTTTTTTTACTGTAAGTAATATACAATAACTAGTCTTAGAAGGTTTGGTTTACAGATGTTTTATTATATTTTTATCTGTAAATTTATTTTATTTGACACAATACATTAAAATTTAGTCAGTAGCCAACCATATGTTCTTGTCTGCCGACATTGATATGTTCATGTTATCCGACGTTGATTGAAATGCGTACAGAAATTTTCTATGTTCCTTTTATCCACACATTTTGCAATATTTTTTCTTTGGTAATATATTGTATTTTCTCTTTTCAATTGTTTTAACAAATTTATATATTTATGTAAAATTAATAATAAAAAATAACCAAATTTCTTCTTGATTATATAGCAATATGATAAGAAGCCGGCACATATACATATATACATTGAATGACATATTTTATGTGCTATAAAATATTTTGAACTGTGTGGTAGTGTCGTAAGAATATAAACTACCCCAAATTGTCCCGTAAGTGTCTTAGGAATCAATATACGGATACAGGCCAGAAGATGAGCAGCAGCAACAAAAAAAATACCGCGGTTGCTCACCCGCTTGCCGGGCAACTATGGCAATATCCCCCTTTGAAGTATTCTCTGCGGCTTATATAGAGCAGTGGAATATAATAGGCTGAAACGCCGACGTGAAACTATATTAGAACTAATTTTTAGATACCTACTATTGTAATTGATGTATCCGAGTTATACTTTTCGTTTTAGTAATTTTATGTCTTATGAGACGAGAAAATCATTTGTTCGTGGGCTCGTCGTGGGCCAGGAGAACGAATCTAAATAGGCATATAATATTGGATCATAAACAAAGTAACAAAATTGTAGTGCTTGCATATGGTTTACATTTCAGTTTCAGTATGAATGTACCGTTATAAATTTACGTACGGATAATTCTGGAAAACTTTTCAGTCTAAAGTCATTTGTGTCCATAATATATACATAAATTCTATTAAGTAACCTTAATACCCATTTGGTATTCTATACAGAATTAGTGGTTCGTAATCCTCACCCTCCTTCTAATTCCGCTTGAGCATATGCTCAAAGAGTCTTAGTCTAGTTCTGAGAATAAAGAATATTTGTTATATTCTAAAAAGTGTTAGTTTAAAAATCATTTATAACCAGTTCATAATTAAATTCTTAGAGAACGCCGTACAAAACGAAAGCCAGTGCCTAATTCTTTAATTTACATAAGGTATCATAAAAATTCCTTGATTTACATTAATTAAATATAAGCCCTCTTATTAATGGTAAATTCAATTAAGAAACGGTATCTCAAAACCATAATTTTCCGGAGCGTGATGAAATGAGATTTAAGTTTGTAACCTTCAAATTATATATTTATAGTAAATATGTCACGAAAATATAACGCAGATAAAAATTATTTAAAACAAAATTGTTATAAATGCGACTAAACTTTCTTATTGGTTTTATTTTAATAATTTATTATATTGAAATATTAAATAGACTGGTCTCTAAATACATGCGTGGGAACTTACGCAATTTAAATACAGCTCGTATTGAAGAAGCAATTGAGCAGAACCATGGCTCCAAAGTCTTCGCCAGAGATCTGTCTCTTGACCCCGAGTATGAAGCCTAAGCAAATGCAGAGGGGATTAAGACAGGGTGACGTTGTATCCCCGAAACTCTTCACCGCTGCCTTGGAAGACATTTTCAAGCCACTGGACTGGAAAGAATACGGTATTTACATCAATAGTGAGTATATCACTTACCTTCGATTTGCCGACGATATAGTCCTTATGGCAGATTCGCTGGAGCTATACCTCAATACCTGAAAACGTGAGTGTACAAACAGCGCGCGTTGCCGGTGATGACTTATGGAACTGAGACGTAGTCCTTCACTGCTGGCCGTATCAGGACTCTCAGAGTCGCTTAGCGACCTATGGAGAGAGCTATGCTTGTGGTTTCTCTGCGCGATAAACTTAGAACGAGGATATCCGCATTAGAACCAGAGTGACCAACATAGCCCAATGGATAAGTAAGCTGAAGTGGCACTGGGCCGGGCCATATAGTTTGAAGAACCGACAATCGATAGGGAAAAAAACCGGTTAACGGTAGGTGAAGCGTAGAGCGACCCCCCACTACATGGAGTAACGACCTGATAAGACAGGCAGGAAGTTGATGAATGCAGTTGGCTCCTATGTTCAGCAGTGGACTTGTGAAAGGCTGTAAAGATGATGATGACGAATAAGTAAAAAAACATATTTCTGTGCAAGCAATGATAAAACTTAGTTCAATAACGTGACAGCAGATCGCACTTGCGATTAACAGCCGATTGACTCATTGCTTTGTAATAATGTACTAAAGTACGTTTATGTTTTGATAATTGTCTAATCAAAAGTTTTCAGATTCGACCGACATACCCACCCTTTTGAACCCACAACTCTACCAGATTCCGACAACCCAAATGTCACAGGGCCGTCATACACCAACACTACACACTCACCTAGCGTCACGAGTACAGTTAGGACAACGGATGAGACGCAGCGAGTGCGCAGACGGGCGCGCCGCACACGACGTACGGTGTGTAGCACACCGCGTACACACCCCACACCCACGTCAAGAACATCGAACGATACGAGTCAGTTGTCAGAGCCGGGGCTCGCCACTCCCTGTTTTGACTAGATAACTCATTTACGTGCACTTTAAACTTTAGTAGGTGAAGATCGTTACGTAACTTACTTTGGAAATAATATAAAACCATGCTACGACTTACGAAGCTGTAAGAGCCAAAAGAAACGGAATTTACGCCACTGCTATACAACGTAGCCATCATGTTGAAATTTAGAATTGTATTTAATTAAAGTATTCTGTTAGAATAACTATAGTTTTTTTTCTTTAATGTACGAGTATGTAATATACGTCATAAAGTGGCGGCGAAACCAACCAGCCTGACAAGCGTGACATTTATAGGGGAGGCCTATGTGCAGTAGTGGATTTTAATGGGCTGTAGTCATGATGATGGTGATAAATATATGTAAAGATTACAAAGGATTTATTGCCTATTACATTTTCTATCAGACCTAGATGTGGTGAGAATTTATGGTAGTGCAAGTAGTACTCGGCGTTTTTCTCTGCAAAAGAACTGTTTACAACGGGAGTGACGGCAACCGATGAGGTGTAAGATGGCGCTTTGTTGTGGGAAAACAGGATTTTCTTTTACTACAAATGTGGCTGTTTTTCAGCAATTTCGGCCTTCAGTTTGTCAAGTAATTATGCTCCTGTAATGGTTTTTCCTTTTTGGAAATAATCGATTAAGATAACTCCATGAATACCCAGAAAACAGACGCCATAACTTTCTCAAGCATAAATCTGGATTTAATATGTGACAAACACTTTTTTTGGACATTTTATAGACTCTGCTAGTGATGTTATCGTCATTAGTTGCAGTTCTTGGATGTCCTGAACGTTTTAGTTTAGTTCGTTTTATTTAATTTCAGCTGCCTAAAATTTCACTGCAGAAAATGATGGTACAAAATCCTCATACACAGAGTCTAAGTCATCTTCGATTTACGTAGGCGTTTTGTCTTCTAAATAAAAATGTTTTGACAGCTCGATACTCAATTTTTTCCATTTTCACAAAAATACTCATAACGAAACACATCGAAGCCTAAATCACGCTACCAAAGTTCCCAATCAAAACAGTATATAAAACGTGATATGAACACGCAATCAACAACCTTCGGAAACTACAACTTCGAGTATTTGTCGTAATCCTCAAGAACCCCTACCATTCACTCCTGAGAATCGTCTTCTGCAGTTTTCAGTTCATGCGAGCCAGTCCAATTTGTCTTCATCTCGACTCTACGCAGATTTATAAGGTAGACTTTTGGCACTTGCTATGGCACATCGTTCTCACCGGCATCACTAGCCAGCGCGTAGTACGGCATGCATTACACATCGGCATATTGTTTGCACCGAAGTCACTTGCCCCGTACGCACAAAGCATGCATTCCACACCGGCATTAAGGATGCACCGACAATCGGACTGCACTATCTACCTCCGGTCTGAGCGGGGGGGAGATGTGGCGGCGCTGTCGTCGCGTTAACAGCGAAACACATCGAAGCTTAAATCGCGCTTTCAAAGTCCCGTATTAAAACAGTGTATATGGAATAGCTCTGAACTATTCCAAAATGGCTGAAATTTTAGCAGGTAACTGTCAAAAGATGCACAACCACATTCACTAGCCTTTATTAACGAGTGCTGCCATCTCCACGTTGAGGTTGGAAACTACTCGGATCATCCTGGTAATATGCGTAGGTTTGTTAATTGTTTTATATATAAAAAGACAAGAAATTGAGACGAATTTGCATTGCTTTTGATATGTAACGCCTCGTTAATTATGTGGTACTGTAGTTTACATTATCCAACATCGGAACATAGCACTCTTGTTTCAATTGATATTCGAGAGTGTAACCGTTCCCTTATCTTATATTAGTATCATGTCAATATTACGTATTGCATATTTATTATCTTACATTTAACTATTTAATAGTTAAGGTTTTGGCACCTAATAGCAGTATATTACTAAAAATTCCTGACCCAAATCCCATAGATTGGTCAAGCATGATGAGAACAGGCAAATAAAGACCTAAATCTAGTAGTGGATTGAAAAGGCTGACACACTAGAGATAAACAAAGGCAGTAAAAAAAATTAAAAAGAACTTGTAATGTTGTTAATATCTTATATTCTCCTTTAAGATTTTCATTTTTTTTATTTATTGCGTCATTTTTATATGTAAATGATCCGTCTGTCTCTCTGTCTTATTAATTTTTGCAAATTATTTAAAAAAATTATTTCATCCGAACATAACTGGTGGAATAAAAATAACAAATAAATTACTATAGAAAAGTAAAAATACAAGTAAATTAACAAAATTCTCTAAGGTCTCAAAAAGAGTGATATCGAGACTTTCAACCTATATAGTTATTTTTACTATAACAGGAATTTAACAATGTTAAGTGCAAAAGCCTAAATTCGTCATATCAATTTTACTTTAAGTGAAATGCGAAGAAGCGGTTTTTTGAGGTAACATGCTGAGGCCACTACTTCACTCCTTTTTAGCAGAGACCCACAGTTTTGGATGCGTCTGCTGTTGCTGCGTACCCCTGCTATTCTTGCATACTCATGAGACTTGCATACGCAAGCCTTCTACCTACTAAGTGGACAAACCTTTTAAAAGCAAGTGTATGTGTGCTCTACGGACTATAGAGTTTTTATTACTTTTTCTGTCATATGAATTTATAATATTTTCTATAAATAGTTCTATTTAAATTATTATTTTTATACTATAATACCTAAGCTACGTGTCGTTTCACAAAATAGTAGCCAGCTATTCCTTGATACTAACTATGT
Organism: Parnassius honrathi; assembly: GCA_018247895.1. Taxonomy (NCBI): domain Eukaryota; kingdom Metazoa; phylum Arthropoda; class Insecta; order Lepidoptera; family Papilionidae; genus Parnassius; species Parnassius honrathi. The sequence goes on from DWHP01007038.1 coordinate 9,451, forward strand.
GTGTATAACGTCCTTAAAATATAATATGTAATAGTCGGTACGCATGTTAGAGCTCGTATTACTTCTAAAAGACTTGACCATATTTAAATATTTATATATGTTTTTCCGAGACGATGGTTAATATGCAGTTTCGTGGTCACTTGAAAGAGAAAGCCAAATTGGCCTCTAAAAAGCTTGGCAGAGCAAAACAGCATTCCATGTCAACATACCGTTTGCAGCTTTACAAGGCGCAGGTTCGGCCTCACATGGAATACTGTTCCCATCTCCGGGCCGAAGCTCCCCAGTGCCAGCTCCTTCTATTTGATCGCATCCAGCGCAGTGCGATTCGAATCATCGGCGACCGAGCACTTCCTGATCGGCTTGACTCACTGGCGCTTGCGAAGAGAGGCGTCTCTTTGCGTATTCTATCGTATTTACCACGAAGAATGCTCAGTGGAATTGTTTGAACTAATTCCAGCCGCTCAATTTCACCATCGCACCTGGCGACAGAACCCGAGATACCATCCCTACAACCTGGGTGATTGGCGATCCACTAATGTTTCAAGAAGTTTTCTTCCTCGCAAAAATTCCTTGTGGAATAGATGAACTACCACCACCGATTTTTAAGGATCGATGCGACTAAGGAATTTTCAAGAAAAGAATCTGCTCTTTTTTTAAAAGCCGGAGAAGCATATGCCATTCCAATTATGTTTATATTATATAATGCTAGGATTCGATACGTAACGCTCTTGTGAACGTATTAACGAATTATTTAGCTTTGGACAAAAATGAATAATATTCAAAATATATTTGTTTTGTAACAAAAGAGTAAATAAAATCTAGACCAGATGGGTGGCGTTGCGGTGGAGATATTAATGTATTTTATATTTACACTGTAAGCTCTGGAGCGAATACATTGCGCTACTTAACAGATAGCGACACATGACATTTGTCATGAAAGAGAAAAAAGTACTAATAACTTAAAAGTTTGCAAATTTGTAGATGTGACGGCATCGCAGTTTTCGAAGTTTTTTAGTTGCTTAAGTTGCCAAGCCTTAAATAGTAATATTTTAGCACACATCGATGTTGAAAAACTAGAAAATTCTGAACATACTCATATTATAGTAACATTTAAGGGTAAGTAGCAGAGTATTCCTACTATTTACTACGAAGTATATCAGATAAGGGATGGGTTTAATAATTACAAATATGTTCTTCTTGCCGATTAATAAAATTACTATTTAATGAGTATACGTGGTAGAGCCACGATGCAGCTATATTATAGTTGTAACACGAATGGGTCGACTCGACCGGGGTAGGACCACGTTCTCACAGAAAAGCAGCGTAAAATAGCAGCTTGATGCTGCTGTGTTTCGTATGGCGAGTGTAGAGGACCGGAGACCCTTTTTACTGGAAACGAGACATTCCATCTTAGTCCTCAGGAGTGACAACGCATTTGCATTTTGATCCTTAGTTAATAACTTTTTTAACAATTAATAATAATTTATTTCTATAACATGTTGTTTACATTTACTGACAACTTTTAAGCAAATATCTTGCCTGTAATCCGTGCCTTCGCTCTTCCATAGCTACTTCATTAAAGTTAACATAAAGCTTATTATCTATAACAGAATTAGGAGTACATAGTATGCATAGTGTGTGAGTGTGTGTGTGTGTGTGTGTGTGTGTGTGTGTGTGTGTGTGTGTGTG
>DWHP01007039.1:0-11138 GCA_018247895.1 Parnassius honrathi
GACCGTGCTTTGTGGCATACCTTGGGGGAGGCCTATGTTCAGCAGTGGACTTGTGAAGGGCTGTAATGATGATGAATTGTACCTTATTTCTGCAAACCTCACTGTTTTAACAAAGAAAAAAGTGTTATTTAACGAAAAAGTCCTCTACTGAATGACGTAATACGAAGAAGTGACACATATGAAAACATACAGACAACAAATGGAACGTTCTGTTTGTTTGTGATGTAAACTCGCCTATCGTAGATACGGTTGCTTAATAAGGCTACAGTTTTGAAGGCGTCTGCCTTCGTGTAATGTTATCTCAATCACAGCTGACAAGTGTGATCAAGATTAAATTATGAATGATGGTATATACAAATACCCTCACTGCGTTAAGGCGACACCGCGAAAAAATGCACCTCCTTTCATCGAATATTATAGGACTATGACACCACCAACTAAACTGGAATTTTGATATAGGTAAATTATTGTCTTTATCTTGAATTTGCTTGTTCAAAAACACGATTGTATAGTTTTGACTCGACAATTATTTGCGAAGTCACCTATAAAAAATCACTATAGTTGAAATTACAACGAAATTACTTAATCTATTTGTATGGGAATTGTTCAAATAAGTATATTCATAACATCAATATTCGTAATTTACTTGCTCATTATTTTGATTATTTAAAGCAATATTTTTTTTATACTTTAGGATTCTTACAATTTCTAAGCGGTCTTAATCATCGCGGGCGCTACGTAATTTTAGACCTTATGATGGCGTTTTTGTTTGCTGCCACAGTGACTGGAACAGTAATTTTTTTTGCAAAATATCACAATAATAGCGGTGATAAATAAAAAGTAAAGTTAGCGCGTATATACGCGTTGCTGCTTTAATGCGCGTGAACTTCAAAAAATGTCTGAAATATATCTTGTAAACTGGCATGTCTAAGAAGGCATGCTAGTTTCCTCGCAATGTGTTTCTAAACCGCTGATCAATCACCACGCGCGTCGAGCATCTGCACTGAAAATTGCAATTAACAATTTCATTACACTGGCGACTGACTACAGATCGAACTCTGGTTGCTCTATCTATCCATAGCAGCCCATGTAACTCTCCTGCTGAACTGAACACAGGCCCATAGATAGCCTCATAGCTAGGATTTTGCCATAGATGCCAGGCTTGAGAGGCGGGTTGGCAACCGCAGTTTTTTAATATTTTGAATCATTATATCGGGAAGATGCTGCTGCCTATCCTGTGTTTTAGTTTCCCTCTGTCGCCTCTTACGGCACCCACAGGACGACAATTAAAAAAAAATAGAATTAGGGTAACATACGAGCACGCAGTCCACCTGATGGTAAGTGGTTGCTGCGGCCCAAGGATATCTACATCTGTCCTCGATTAAGAATCAAAATGCTGATGCGTTGTCACCCCTGACGGCTGAGATAGAATGCTTCGTTTCTAGTAAAAAAGGTCTCCTGTTCTCTATACTCACCACACGACACACAGCAGCATTAGGCTGCTAATTTACGCTGGTATTCTGTTTGAGCGTGTTTTATCCCGGTGGAGCTGACCCATTCGTACTACAACTATAACATAGCCGCAGCGTGCCGCTACCACGTATGCAACTGAGTTAGTCGATATTCTTACACCGCTACTATAACAGTCAACTCGCGTTTCTCGTGTACTATAAACCTTACCGTGAGCGTTTAGCCTATAAACTATCACGGGGCTTTGGACTAGTCTAGTCTAGAATTAGTACGCATATCAAAATGTCTAATTTACTTATGATTAACATAGCAAAATACCCTAAACATTATTTAAGACCAATTTCATTATATATTTGTTTAGCTCTTTACGTTTTATTGTTATCATCTTAATCAATGGAATTACAATAGGTGAACGTTTGGTATTCATTTTCAGTCAAACTCGTATGTGGAGAAATATTCGCACATATAAACGGAGTAAATAATGATATAAATAAATTAAAAATAAAACAAACGACACTGTAGGACGCGATACGTACTGCTAAATTTATTATATCTAATATATAATAATGAATTTTTGTTTGTTCGTATTTTATTTGCTGCTATACCGTTCATCATTTCGCTGTAAAACTTTGTCAACATATTACTTGCACTTCCGTGAAGGGTATACGCATAGTTGGACCCGGTAGGTGGCGCTGTTGTAGAATGCAGATATCACCCGTGCGAAGCCGGGGCAGATCGCTAGTCTAATATATAATCTAATACATAAAAATTAGTGTTTGTTCGTACTTTATGCACTCACATACCGTTCATCAGATTGCGATAATATTTTGTCAACTTATTGCTTGGACTTGCGCAAGGGTTATAGGCATAGTACAATTAACTTACAGTAGGTAGCGCGTATATAAATCTTCCAAATTAAAAACGATATTTCCATAATTTTTTCTCTTGCGGCAACAACGCATCGCGTACCGACTAGTTGCTAATAAAAATAAGTTTTGGTGACAGACTATTGGCGGCACATACATATGTTAAATGTTGAACACAAAATCTACAGCTTGGTAATGTAAATACGAGGAGATTGGTACTGCTCTCATCAGCACGGAGGCTTTAGGCAAGTTTTGCAAGCACGCTTAGCAGGCAAACATTTGAGCAGGCCATGTCCAGCAATGTAATCGGGCTTCATGAAAATTCCACAAAAAAACGGGTTTTATATAAAAAGAATATGAAACCTTAGTCACAGAATAATACAATAGTACTACGTACCTTAGTGAACACTAACTGAGATAGCTCCGGAATTAAGTACTCACTAGCCCCGACGGTGACAGTGTAAATTTTATTGCAATTTAGAGTGCTGATTTATCACGTGCTCGGCGATGAAGGAAAACATCGCGAGGAAACCTGCACGAATGTTAAATAAAAAAATTAATACATGTGCAGGAATGTGCTACCAACACACATGGGGGCAGTGCGGCGGACATTTCCATGCCCTGAAACCCTAGTAGAAAAAAGAGGAGGTCCGTGCCAAACAGTGGGATATATGACCCGTTTTTTATATATAAAAGGGTAGACATGTGTCAATCATTCATTTCTCGTGACCGAATCATTCTAGTACATTTCCTCACGCGTAATTCGGATCGATCATTCAAATGGATAATTTAGGTCTCCAGTACCCTACACTAAAAAAAATCATTCATATCATCCGAGATTCGGTCGGTTCTCAGCTCATTCACAATTCACACCAATCACGAGTTAAAATGTTTCGTCAATTGTTTGTGGTTGGTTGTACCGGAACATTCAAAAACAGATGAATGAACCATCAATACTCTTAAGTGTGCCAACTCAAAGGAACGAACTAACTATTCATGATTGACACATATCTATACGCAAACGCATGGGGCAAACGATCATGCGGCTCACCGTATAATTATATACCGCCGCCCTCAGATGAAGTAAAACTTCATCTGAGCCTCCGCTCATGAAGAACTGCAACACCAAGGGAATTGCAGATGCGTTGCCGGCCTTTTAAAAATGTGTAAGCCTGTAAGTCCCTTTAATTAAATTATTTTTACGTAAAAGCTAGCTAATTTAGAATTACGCCTTGTAAATAATTCTCACTCGTTTATTTTATAGTATTATATCGAGACAATCTTTTGCGTGTAACAGCTTAATGAATTTAAATTCTAGGTCATAATGTTTATTAAAATGTATAATTTCCTTAAAATTTCGTAAAATGAATTAATTAACCGCGACACTGTGTTAATAAACACATTAATAATTTATAGTCCACATTATGCAATGAGACTAATCTAAATCTGTTGTTTTATTTATCTCTGATTGTTTCACCATTTATAACGTCCGCAATGCGGGGCAAGGATGGCCGCCATTAAATTAATTAATTTATTACTGGCTACTCTCGTAGCTATATTCGTAACTAGCCTTTACCTGCCGATTCGTCCCCATAGAACTTGAACAAAAATGTCTAAATATCTGTATTATTGGTAATTGGGTAAACAGTTCAAATATCTAAAAGTAACTTGAAACTCCATTTTTTGTATCGAAATCTATGTGTGATATAAGAACATGTGATAATCATCAAAACATTTATTTTAGCAATTGTACGATTTCAAAGAATTTTGTATGTTTCGGACAAAATATAGCTTAACTGGTGTTGTTACTTGCGTTGTTTTCTACCTGTTCGTAAAGTTTCGTCACTATCTGTTTGGTAATTTCGAAGATTAGCCCGGACGTGACTCGGACAGGCAGACAGGCAGACGTGCCTGTCTGCCTGCCTGTCTGATTGACAGGCAAAAAAAATTTTATTAGTGGCCCGCAAATAACCCCTGAAAATTAAAATTTGGTAAATTTTATCGATAATTCTATTAAGAAAAGTGCATAGAGGTGCAACTTTTCCGCGATGTTTTCTTATCACGCGTGATTAATTAGCGTAATAAGTGTTCACATCATTATCAAGTATTATTAGTCTCAAAAAAGTGAAGAAGTAGCAAAATCGCCCTTCATGTAAAATCTTGAGTTACGTGTAGGGTTGCTATAACTTTCATACGGGACGTTTTAGACTTTCGATGCCTAAAAGACATTAACATAATATTTGACGCCCAAACGCTGCGTTTCAAAAACACCAAAGCATGTGTACTTGTGTAAGACAAACCACGCATTTTGTTGACATCTACCCTCTGATCTCTATTGTAGTGAACATCAAAAGTATAAGATAAAATCAAAGTCTTTTTTTTTTCGAAGCAATCGTAGCAACAATTTTTTTATCACACCTTGATCGAAAGTTCGTATTTCGACCATACTTTCAGGGAGGAAAGTGCCACATTATCTCGCGATTCAGTGACTTATTAATTTAGTACGCATGCGTTAAATTTCTAGCTCTATTGTTTTAATATGAGTACATTCTTTTATTTCATGATACATTTTAAGGTAGTTCCATTAATTTCGATGAAGGTATCATAAAATAGCTAGTTGGGTAATATACTATTAATTTAAATTAGCATTAGATTATATTCAATCATATTTTAGGTTGATATTAGTTTTTGTAATTATCTCGTCTTCTTTTTAGGATTCCGTAGTTGTGGGGCATTGTTGGATAGATCTTTCAAAAACATTGGGGATATGGGAGAATATATCTTCGATCCAGAGGTTCGTTTGCGAAATATTAAGCTTTAAAGTCGTATATTTCATAAGAGCTCCCCCTCTATCAAATACGCCGTTTTAACAAATGTGAAAAAACTCAATAGTAGCATATATAATGAAGTTAAAAAGAAAACTATCAGAGCTGAGTACAATAAACAAGTTAACGAGTAATAGTCGGCCAACTTATATAATGCACTTAGATTAGTAAAAATTTCGTTACAACTTAGGGACTTTCAAGAACCCTTGGTGTTGCAGTTGTTCATGGACGGCGATAGTCACTTACCATCAGGTGAGCCGCATGCACGTATGCCTCCCCTTCTATAACAAAAACTCCATAAAAAATGACATAAAACTAGCTGCATTATTACTTTGTAATGTTATTGTAAACCGTAAGAAATAAATATTTTATGAAGAAAATGACTTAGATGCATTAATTACTACCACAGCTTTACTTTTTTATTTGCGGGACAGGCAGGTAGGTTCTTTCGTACTTACTACTTTCGTTTAATTCAAAGTATTCATACAATCATATAGCCTCAAACAATTTCGTTCGTCAAACTCTTGTTTCACGCGGGCGACCCTCAGGATAATTTGGGCAGTGGTGGTTTACAGGAGGGTCCGTTACGGCCGTATAAATCTTACGGTTGCAATGTCGGGAATATATAGATGATAGTCAACTATCCCTTCAATCCTAATAAAAATCCCATGCAACTGCATGCGCCCGGCAAATCCCGAGCGGTCGCATGCGACCGCATCCACCCACGGCACTTAAAACCATTAAAGCTTGTATTTAGAGACTACTTTTCTATGAAGAAGTTTAGCATTATTAAATCTATACAAATTTATCTATCCTGTGGTCTAAACAAAAGTCAGGTTTTACTTAATTACAAAAAGATTTTATTGTATTTTGATAATAAAAAAAAACATACCATGCGAATGTCGGCAGCGAGAAAATCAAAATTATTTCAATATATATTACTCTAAATTATGTACGTAAAAAGATAAAACACTATACTAAAACACTAATAAAACACTATAAAAATCAAAAACCAACACAATATCATTCACACGAAAATGGTGTACGAAATGAACGTAGATTATAAAATAAATATCGATAGACTAACAGACTTTTTATTGCACTAGATGATAGAAAATTTTATATTGATTCTATAATGCCAGACTTCTTCATATAAAAGTAGTCTCTACATATAAGTTTTTATAGGTTAAAGTGCTGTGGGTGGTTGCGGTCTCAAGAAACCGCTAAGGATTTGACGGAATATGGCCACGGTCTCACGAGACCGCTAGGGGATTGAGATGCTATGACCATCTTTATACGATTTCGGCATGTGAATGATTTGATGTAAATTGTATTATTTTCAAAATCGAAAAGGTTTATAAAATCTTTTTTGAATACCAATCCCTATAAGTCTGATTCGAAATTAAGTCCTTCAGGCCTTCAATTACGATATTCCTATTTGGGTTGATTTCAGTCGTTATAGCGGTCAAACCGCAAACTTACTTATTATGTTCATTATCAAGAAAGCCCACTATTATGACGGGCAACTACGGAACCTTACCACTACATTGTGAATGGCCCGACACGCACTTGGCCGGTTTTTTTAACATAATTAGAAAACTGGACGCATATAATATTGAAATTATAATGATAAATCACTATGGATTCAATGGCCTCTACCGACAACCTGTTTCGTTCGAACAAAGAATAATATACTCGTTGATGACACCTCAATGTACGGAACATTGGGGCGCCATCAACGAAAATATTCTTTCTATATTTGCGTTGTGCCCAGGAATTGTTCAGACTAGTCTTCAAGAAGCACTGAGGCTGAGGAGCAAGACGTGCGTGAACGCCGAACGGCCTGTACCTACCCTCACCTCTCACGTGCGCGTCCCCTAACTCCCGCCGGCCACCCGTGTTCTCGGCTTGGGCCATTTCCGTATTTTCTCGTAATTGACGAAAAACGGGGCAAATACGGGACTTGAAGCAATAAGGGACAATATGGTTAAATACAGTGACAGTTCCGTATATACGGGACGTATGGCAACTATAGTTAATACATAATGAAGTAAACGACACGAAATAGGATAATTAAAAGCAATCTGAAATGCTAGGACTGTGTGCTATGTCAAACTTCTGTATTATTAGAAATTACTACTGTTACGGCCCTGAGTTGCCTAGGCGAAGGTCGACTGGATTAGGGCCCATAGCAATTCAAATCGGCGGATAAACCAAGGGAGAGACCAATGGCTTATGGAAAATTATTATATATTGGCTAATGAATAAAAAAAGAACTTACCTAGTTCAGGAGTAGGGTATACCCCAAGGCGTCGTCAGCGTGGTGTGAAGGTAGTGTGGGTGTGTATGTGAAAGAACGGTGTGTGGTGAATGTTTAGCCGACGTCACCAAGGCAGGCCGGAACCCGCCGTCGCTGCACTGCTCCAAAAGGCGCTTCACTTCTGGCGCCGAACTCCAGTCTCACTTCACTTAGCACAAAACTACAGTCTAAGTTGATTATAGTCAAGGTTTGGAGTTCAATCAAATAAGCGAATGCTCTTCGTACTATATAGAATGCCACGTAAGTTACACCTCAGTGCCAATTACAGTTCAAATTATTTAGTTTGATATTAAAAGGCCGCCCATACAATTCCTCGACACAAATTAGTAATAAGCGAAGTTAAATCAATCACTCAATATCAAAGAAAGGCCTCGTTATAACGTATTGTTACAAGCTTGAGGTTCGTGACAATAAAAACTGCCGATGAATTACCAAAATTAACACTTTAATCGCCGAACACCTATTAAAACTTAAAAGACACTAATAATTCTGATTCTCTAATCACTCTGATTCACTTTGTTTCGCTCCGAACTTTTTTAATAAATCTATGCCTATCGCATTACAACACTAGCGGTCAAACATAGACAACTTTGGCGTGCTGGACATAAACTTAGATAAAAATCCATTTTTTTAGTTCTGTTTCTTAGTACTTGTGGCTCTAGATTTGTTTTTTATACTCACATGTTGCTTGTTATTCTTTTTTGAGTGTAGAATTAAAATACCAATAATAATTTTCCAATATCTACATTTCATATTTTTGTGGGCCGGGTTTTTTGGCAACTATAGACGTCGTTGGCGCTCAGGGCCCGCAGGTGCTGGTCAAGTATAGACGACTTTGGCGCTCAAAGGGTTAAAAAAGTGGCAACACTTCTCTAACTCACACAAAGGTATAAAATTCGTTAGTTTCTTATCCTAGGTGCGATATCTACATTTTTTAACTTCATCTGACGCCTGATATTAACGTTTTCACAAAACTAGGTAGGTAAGTACTGAATTTCCATTTTAGATCGTATGTTTATAGCAAACAAAATAACGTCAAATATAACATTTAACTACGTAAGTAATTTTAAGTACTTTTTTTTAAAACGTGAACTTTTCTTCATTATCGTCGGAAAATCAAAAAATAAAAGACAATATAAGAATCGTAACTGTTTTTATTCTCATTCGAGACTTTAATGTCTCTTTTTCATCACATGTTTCGGTGTTACAAAAGTTGTCTAGTGTATTGATAAACTCACAATTCGATTCCACAAGCCAAGTGACGCGCATAGTAACAAGAAAGCGATTGGATGATACATAAAAAAGGAAAGTTTTTTTTACATTAATTACTTTTCGCTCTTTATTTCTACGGCGCCACGTCATACTATTTTGCTTGAATAACGGACGAGTTGACAGATTGTTTTTTTTTCATTGACGGTTTATTGAGGGAAAGGTCACGGCTGCTACCGAGGCTTGTTGCAGTTCTGCTGTTATCAATCTATCAACTCGTTCCTTTCTACAGTAACGTGCTTTTCATTGACAATTTCCTATATATAACATTTATCCTTCACACATGTACGGAAGAGCATTTTAAAACACACACGCATCTCCTTCACGTGTAAAATAGATCTTAAATTTTCTAATTAATTTGTCTCCATTTACAATTATTATAATCATTTACACATTAGCGTAAACGCTGAAATGCAATTGGTCTCTTTCACACACACGTTTACATTAAAACTACACACGTAATATACAAGGAAAATATTTTTTTTTGTAATGATTTATTTCGATATTTTTTGCTAACACTACGAAAAAATACCTGAGATCGTTTTTTTTCATTTATTCATTTATACCTAGATACGATATTAATTAGAAATAAGTATCAAATATTACGATAACTATGAAATAAACTGACAAAAATTATTTCCCAAATTTTTTTTTGTTTATTTTAAATAGAAATTTCAAAACCCCTGTCAGAGTTAGTCGCTTAATGAAATATATAAATTATCGCACATTTTAATACTAAGTTAATTATGTACTTTTACTATTTTTTTAATCATCGGTGGCATTTTTTTTAGTTTTACACAAAAATTCATTCATCCGGTCGTCTCAGCTTACATAACTTACACGCTATAATAATATGGAATTTTTTTCGACATTTTCTTCGCTTACAAAAATCATCACAGTAAAAAGCTATTGATTGGGGGCGGAAGCGTTCGTTCCCGCGTCCTTTTCAACAATGACTTATTAAAAATATACAATTAAAGCTATGCTCGTGATAGATTCCGACGTGGAAGGAACGTTTCCCCCGAAACACAATACTATTAAAAAAATTCCAACTAGTACTTATTGACAGAATGCACTGTTGACTTCATAATGTGATTATTAATAGATTTTTCCCAAAGATTTTGTTTTCTTTGAGTCGGGTACCTGTTAGAAAATTGTGATCAGACAAACCTAGGTTAACATTTGATAAATATACAGAACATTCTAAAGGAATTTAATTTAATGGAATTTTTTTACATTTATTATAATAATTAATTACTTTTGTTAGGTTTTTTTAAAATATATTGCTGCCTTAAGAATTGATAAATACGAATATTAACTGAAGTAGCATGACACATTATACAGGTTTTGTCAAATCACTATATGTTTCGAATAAATATGATCCAAGAGAAAGATCGAGCCCGACTTGAGTGGCAACACTGTTTCAGTGGATCACGGAATTTTGACTTATTCAAAAGTGGGATCTCAACTGATCTTACCCGAGAAGACGGAAGAGGCGATGTCCTGTTGAGATTCCCTAAAGATAAATCTAGACTAGTTTAATATTCAAATTTTAATGCTTTTTTAAAGTTCATTAGAAACTGTACTTATATTTAACAAAATACACTTCAACAGTCCATTGCCGCTTCCGTCATAGTATATCCTCCACGATACCAATCAAAAGTAACAAGCTATTTCGAATCTGAACCTTGCGAGCACGTCGAAGATATGTATACAGCTAATTTCAAACTAAGACGATTTCAAAAAAGGTGTCCCTTTGACCGAGTTAAATTAATAATATAAAATCCTTCAGTATACTGCACAAAAGATATTAGCGCCACTAAAACACTTGGTCTGTCTAACCTGTCACAAGTCACCAAAATACAATAATATTAGAAATTGTTAGCGTTCAGTCAAAAGCACATCTAAAGTTAAAATCACCTTTATTCTAAGAGACATAGTTTTGTATTGGTGATAAACAAAACGGTCTTGTTGTTAAATATGTCTATATTAAAGACATTGGCAATATACACTCTATGCACTAATATCACTCAGTGTATTCTTCGACATCCACGGAAGGCCTTTGTGCTGTTCTTCGATAGGTCACAAAGACTCGGGGACTCTCAGTTGCTACAGTACACGGGTAGGACGGGACTTCGCGGCCAATCTGATGTCTCCTCGTTTTCGCTACTTTCGCTGCCCGATCTGTGTGGAAAGAATAAATCATAATGTCACATCACTACAGTCTATCAAAGTTCGCTGCTATCATGGAGGTTAAAGAACAGGAGCATGATCACTATGTACTAAAGCATAGCGCGCCTGTCCTTGAAAGTTGTAGAATTTATAGCGGCGCTGACGTCGATGAGTAGTGACTGCGAAGTTAGCTGTTTATGAGTACAAGTAGATGAA
>DWHP01007040.1:0-11137 GCA_018247895.1 Parnassius honrathi
ATACGATTATAGGATAAAATGGCAGGGATGGGAGATGTGAGAATGATATAGAACGACGAGTGAATGCAGGAAATAAAGTAAATGGGGCCCTACACTCTATTGTAAAGAGACAAAATGTGTCGAAAAAGGCACGTATGGCAATTCACAATGATGTGTTGGTCCCTACTTTAACGTACAGTAGTGAAAGTTGGGTGTGGCAGAAGAAGCACGAGAGTAGAATGAACGCAGTAGAAATCGTTCGTTCGGTCATTTGTTAGGGCTGAATCTGAATGACATGGTGAGAAATTGTGTGATAAGAGACGAGTGTATTTTGCAAGATGATGTTGTGACTAGAATTAAGAAAGGAATACTTCGACGGTTTGGTCATGTGGAAAGAATGAATGAAGAAAGAGTGACAAAGAAAATTTATGTTGCAGTAGTGAATGGCAGAGTCGTAAAGGGACGTCCTAGGCGAAAATTTATCGACCAAATTGGCGATTTATTGAAAACGGGCCAAATTAAGAGTACGCTTAACCGACGAGCATGTATGCGTAGGTATATGGATGTAAGGGAGGCGAGAGACGTGCGTCAGGATCATGCCAAATGGAAGTCTGTAGTCTCTGCCTACCCCTCTGGGTGACAGGCGTGAGTGTTTATGTTTATGTTTAGGATAAATATAAAACAGCTAGACTGAAATATGTTTCGAATTCATAGACAGTCGACTTTTGAATTCCTTTATGTTAACCTTACAATATCATTCCAAAAGCTAAAATAAGCACATTTATTTAAATTTAGCATAGCTTTATGTACCGAAAAGGTTTAAGCCAGACTTTCCGCAGCGGTTCCGTTAATGCACACGAGCGGGCTTGTTACGAGTATTGTGCGGCATCGGTCGATGATACATTATTTTTATAACAATAAATCGTTGTAAGTAAGGCACCGCCGCCACTCTGGTGGTCCAGACGCCGCGGTTGCTCATCTCAACCAGGACGACTCACAATAAAAACAGTTGGACGAATTTTACAATTAATCTTTTTGCGTTCATACTTCTAAATCACTGATAGAACTTTTACAACCAATTGTGATATTCCAAACTTGCTTTTTGTTTCTCGAACAGTATCTTACATATTTTTAAATTATGTACTGATAATCTTAACTAATTAGGTAATTAGAAACCACAGAAGAAAGTTACTATTTCCAAAGTATATTAAACTAGAATATTTACGGGTAAACATACAATGTCCTATTAAAGTTTTTACCAAGTTTTTTTTATTAATGAAGTTTAAAATGTTATGAGGATATTCACACGCAACTTTAGTATCATCAGAAGCAGTCAAGTATATATATAGAAGACATTCTATCACAGAAGTTGACGCACAAGCACACTCACTCGTACTAACCTACTCGTGTCCGATACAGTTATTAGGTGATAAGGTCTAAAGAAGGCTCGGATGCAGTGTTCACGATGCTACAACAATTACGTCCTAGTTAGAGTCAGTATAACCGTTGCCAAGCGTGGCAACTAAGGCAAATGTTGATATATTACCTCCACCCCATCAGGCAATCTATGGGGGAGATTTATTTTCATGGGCTGTAACGGATATGGTAAACTCAGTGCGTAGATAGAACTGATTACTTTGCCCCTAACTCATAGCGCTAAATGCTAGGTTGGCTTTTTTACATAATAAGGGTGACTAACGAGCACACAGTCCACCTGATGGAAAGTAGATGCTGTGGCCCATGGACATCCACATATATCCTCGATTAAGAAACATGCAAAACACAACGCAAATGCGTTATCTCCCCTGAGGACTAAGATAGAATGCCTCGTTTCCATTAAAAAAGGATCTCCAGATCTCTACACTCATCATACGAAACACAACAGTATTAAGCTGCTATTTTGTAGAATTATCCAAAATGGTAATGCTAATGAAATAAATAATTATACTTTTTAATATAACACTCTTTGTAATATGACGAGATATACACATTATAACTTGTTTGTTGTAATTTTTTAATAAACTGATGAATTTAATGAAATAAAAGGTGTGATTATAATTAAGTTAGTATAAATTTCGATGGCGTTTGTTTCATGATGAATAGTTGAACTGATTCCTCGAATTTAAACTTGTTCGTAACTCTCTCCTTGATGATCTGCGTGAAGGACGTCCTTCAACGACATCTGAAAATAAGGTTAGTGTCGTGCACCGCATAAAAAAGGTTGTCGAGAGTAACCTAAAAATATTTGATCAAGCTTAAACATTTTCATATGTCAAATATCTGACATAAACCTTTACGCGTCCCGGAGATTTGTGCTGATAGAAATTGTGCTAGATAGATAATTAATTTGACTGAAGATCGAATTATTTTCGCCGTACAAGATCACGAGATATTTATTTCTATTTATTCCCGAAAATCGAGGATGAGCTTCGAAGTATTTAAACGTACAGCGACTATACAGTTGAAAAGGTTGCGGAAGAGATCACTAAAGGAAACTTTGCCCACTAAGTACTTTCATTGAATGTGACAATACATGTAATTATAAATAAGTTTTAACTAATAATATAAGGTTATAAAAATTTAATTTTACTGTTTTTTATTTAATTATTTTTGAAAAAAAAAACATGTGCGGCAATTGCTCGGTAATTAGAGGTACCTCAGCGCTGTGATAATAACAACACAGGTACAGACAGCGTTATGGATACCTTTTCGTTGCTACAACTATTTGCTTTGTGGTTGTAATTTTTGTTATATTATGCACTATTTTTTATGTGATGAATAAGTCATTTATTATTTCATTCACTTATTAATTTAAATACATTTTATATTTACATAACTAAATTTAGGTTTGAACTACTATCATTTGCTTGCAGATGAGAAACGAAAATAGGTTAATGATCATAACGTTTAGAATCAATTCTTTCAACCCATAGATTATAAAACAAAGTCCTCCGTGTTTTATTTATTACCTGTGCTTCATGTAGCAATAACCTCCATAATAATTTTATTTCAGTTCGAAACAGAACGTTATTTACGACTCCTAGATTATTTGAATACTAAGATAAGCGAAATCTGACTTTGTAATACTTAGTTTATTATTTATTCAAGACTGATACGATCTTTTGATTGCGTACATAAAGATAAATAATTATGGTGGGACATGTAATATACATCGCCCTGATATTGATCGTAAAAATTAATAGTGCTTGACACAAGGATTTTCAATTTGCTTTTTAATTAGAGTATTGTCACATGTATCGTAAGTTGACGAAGACTGTGAATTAGATAAATTTCTATCAGTGATCGGTAATAAATTGACTTTAAAAAACATTTCAGAGTGACATAAACGCATTGGCATGTTGCTGTAAATCAATTTGTTACGATGTATTTCGTACAATGTACTTAAATAATTTTTCTACCAATAGAAGTCCTTTTTAAGGGAGGACAGATAACATTAGTTACGAGTATAAAAAATCACTCGGTGTATACTAGACCCCACGCAATCATATCTGATTTTATTCTGATTAAACATAATATTTTCTCCATCACATGCAAAACAAGTTCACTAATGTTTAATATTTTTATATTTTGTTTTCGAATCTATGTCACCACTAAAATAACTAACATCTGGCAAGGAGTCTTATTAAGTTTCAGACCTAAATTGTCCAACCCAATGATGACCAGTAGTCTAAATGCATAATTCTAGGTGTTGCAATCCTCACTTGCATGTTGTTTTTGACTATTATTTTAAAATATTCTAACTGAAAAGTGTTTATGGAGTTTAATATGTACGGACTATTCATGAAAAACTTTAACAAATGTAGTATGTCATTTCGTGAAGTAAATATAAAGTGATAGCCTCTATACATCCGGGCACAGATATATTCATAATTTTTCAATTTTAACTGACAAATAAGCTAACTCGTGCAAATTGGCGGACTTAACGTATCAAATAATATTTTTTTTAATTTCTCACTCATTTATTATCATTCTTAATTCCAACCGCCAGATTCCACCGACGCACAACGCGACAAAACTCGCGATACCGTTTACACCACTTGGATGCTTGGTGGTCCACCATTGTGCAATTTACTAGGAGTTTCTTCCTCGCACGACTTCTTTGTGAAATCGCTTACCACCGGCGAATTTTCTGGACCGATATTTATTTAAAAGGCTGTTAACGCACATGCAATTCCCCAGTGATGCAGTTGTTGTTGGCCGACGGTCGACACTGTCCATCGGTTGCGCCGTATGCTCAGTTGACCGCCTTAAAAAAATTATTGGGTTCCCTCCTAGCACTGTTTTCCATCGGCGCTTTAATTACTATTGCCAATTTAGTTTATTCCGATTCGGACCAAGCTCTCATTACTCGCATATAATGAAATTTCAAATTTTACCTATTTAAGGCACTTGATAAACAATTGTTTTCTTTTTAGCCACTTTACATGGAAAAAGCGGAGGACGTCAATTCAATTCCACGTTCTTGTCCTTTTTCACAGGTTGCGATATCTTCGACTATTGTGAAGCGATTTTAATGTTACCGAAATTAAATTGGTAATACTTCAGAAGTGGTCCTATATAAATAATTCAACTTCTAAAGACGAAAATATAAACAAAGGATTTTTTAATGTAACTGTTACGATATTCTAGTTGTTACCTTTTGCTTTTGCTGAAAAGTGTCTTTATTTTTAAGAAAACTGACTAAAAAGAATTACTTATTTTCAACATAAAATTTCTGGAGTCGGGGCTTTGGATCTTTTATAGATACCTTCTTAGCACCGACTTAAGAAGCTTTAATGTAGAAATTACTTTTTTTTGTTCTTTGAAGTCGGCTTTTTTTAAAGTTCATCTTTTTACCACTTTAATTTTAGTCTCACATTTGCAATCCTTGAAAAGTACAATTTTTTTTAATTATTCATGAAAAGCAGGTTTTATACGTGCAGAAAATTGCTCAATATGAGAGGAGTCTCCGTACCCAACAGAAAGATTTATATAGGCTGTTACCTTATTTGTATGTTGTTTCAAATTATTATGTATTTATACTCATTTAAACACGTTTACATTAAGGTAGTTTTAATTCCGTGTATTAAATTAATGATTCCGTGTTATTTCGAGACTCCAGTTCCTAATTAAATTAGCTCATTACAAGCTACTTTCACTCCCGAATCTGTTTTAAATGGTTTGTCCAAATTAACCACTATTTATCTAACGATATACATCACCTAGAGAGCACTATTACTGTTAAAGCACAAGATCTTTCTCTAGATAATATTATAAAGCATTCCCTGTGATTTTCACTTAAGATAAGATATTTCTGTGTATTGATCACAAAAGTATATCATTAAAATCCCAATAACGTAAGTATTCTCTTAATCAAATGTCGGATTTAGACAATTTTAAGGTAGTGATGCGGTTGGGCGAGTTAATCCTGCATGATAAATCACGTAAAGTGATTCAAAATTTGATTTTAAAAGAAACTTGTGATTTATTTGTTTTATGGTCGTCGTTTTAACTAAATATATTACAGTAAGTAAAATTCCTTTGAATCGGTATCTTTTAATGAATTGATTATATTCTTAACATTTTTCGCAGTAAATTTGCACAATCCCATTTACGATACTTCAAGGGCGTTTGAAAAATGGGAAAAGAATATGATAACGTCTTTGTAGTTGATTTCAACCATGGTAACAATGTCGGAAGCTATTAATTACTCGGGATACGTACGTCACAAGTTATGTGTGCCCAGAATCAGAGCCGTTGTAACGCTTATGAAGTAACATAACGGAACCGTGGGTATGCAATGTATGACAAAGGTTCACAATTACATAATAAGACACAGGACCCTGCCGTGTGGTACCGGCGCCAGAAATTCCATCACCACATTTCGTCCTGTGAATGTCTTAAAAGCGACTATTAGTGAGGCGAGGGGCAGCTTTTTGAAGATGCGGATAGTCTGGTACTACAATCATTAACCTGCTTGCCAAACCTAACGATTAAGACAATGCACTCAACAACAGGAAAAGTCCATTTCCTACAGTGAACGCTTACGGGCTGATGAAGAACGAGGAGAAAACCCAGAAACGAACATTTATGTCTCCAATAAATATTTGTGATGGCTAAGACCATAACGCAACACAACATGGTAGCTAAGTATGTACTTTCTCTAAATACTTAGACACACCCAACTGACTTGACGGCTCCGTGGCGCAGCGGCTTAGCGATGAGTGACTGCGCTGAGGGCCGCGGGTTCGAATCCCGCACGGAACAAGTATTTGTATGGCCTACAAGTAATTGTACCGGGTCTGGATGTTTGTCCTTGTGCAATTTATGTTTGTAATCTGCCTCTACGATAAAGGAGAAAATCATAGTGCGGTTTAAAAAAAAAACTAAGAACATCCAAAATAATGAATTTTATGTAAATATTACATACTTAAGTTAAAAAACGTTACGGATTACTTGGGACTTGTAATGTATTTAAAGTGAAATGATGTTAAAGAGTTGTTATGAAAACATTTGTGGCAAATTGTTCGCGTCATCAAAATGTTATCAAAGCTACGTACCTACATATTATTTTTGTCTGTTTTGCCTTAACTCAAAAAAATACGATAAAAATCGTTACATTTTTAGACAGTACCTTCCTGCATGTCTTACCACGTCGTCACTCTATCTAGTAAGGGGACGCCATACACTTCGCCTGCCAGTACGTAGCTGCCACGCGAGAACCCTTCTTTCCCATCGGTTATCGGTTCTTCGAGCTACATGGCCCGCCCATTGCCACTTCAGGTTACTGATCAGTTGGGCTATGTCGGTTGCTCTGGTTCTACTGCGGATATCCTCATTCGTAAGTTTATCACGCCGAGAAACCCCGAGCGTAGCCCTCTCCGTAGCTCGCTGAGCGACTTTGAACATCCTCATACGGCTAGCAAAGAAGAGCCACGTCTCAGAACCATAGGTCGTCACAGGCAACACGCACTGGTTGTACAATCTAGTTTTGAGGTCTTTTTTATAGAAGAGGGGGCAAACGAGCATACGGTTCACCTGATGTTAAGTGACTACCGCCGCCCATGAACATACGCAACACCAAAGGAATGGCAGGTGCGTTGTCGGCCCGGTCGGTCGCATCGGTCTAGAAAAATCGTCGATGGTAAACTGTTCCACAGAGAGATTGTACACGGAAGAAAACTCCTTGTGAAATATACAGTTGTGGACCGCCAAGCATCCAGATGGTGTGGATGGTATCAGGAGGATTGCCGCGCAGTGCGTTCACGAAATTTGGCGGCTAATGTAAGATGTGTCGTAATCTCCCGAGGTATCTAATGCTTTTACACGAGATTGTCAGGCTTAGTTTCTTTATTTTATATCTTAATAATTAAGGGATGTAGGCAGCCCTGCGTATAGCGTAACCGAGTGCATTTGCGTGTGTGCGACGCTACCGACGCACGCGCCACAGCGCACGGCTACACTATCTTCTCCTATCGCAATGTGATTTACGATGCACCGGCGCACAACATTACCCGTAGCCGTAAAAATTACGAATAAAATAAACAAATCTAAAAAATTTGACGTAGGTATTACTTTCATAGTATTGGTAAAAATAATTAAGATAATACTAAATCGTTTTTAATAATTCTATTAAATCATTAATTTAGCTAGCTAATGTAAAATATACTTCGGCGCTGTAGCGCGGTGGAGCATATGTTAACTTCAAAAGATAGCCATTTTATACACATTATTTACAAATGATCCATAACTACTGCGCTTAACAGACGGTTAACAACCAAGTATATTTATTACCAACAGTAACGTCCATCATGTTGTATTTCATTTAGTCCACTATGAAGAACATCATGTTGTACGTAGGAGTTTTTTTTTTACATTTTCACGAAGTGTTAGCTGTTTACGTTTTATAATGAGATTACATAATTAAAATTTTTGTTCGTTAATATTAAACACAATATTTGGTTATTCATATTATAAATATTGTGTTTATGCTTTGCAACCATTTAATTTATTTTTACTCCGTTATTAAATGGAGAATACGCATTCCTTCAAAGATTAAAACACCAAGGAAACGCTTTCGAGCGTAATTCATTAGTCGACTATTGAGCAGGCAAACGCAAGGCGTCGGACCCTGGCGGGCCATTATTCGGGATGACGGCGCTCGTGCTTACAGAAACTTTACCACCTTTTTAATAACAACTTCTCTGCCCTCCGCCCTTCGTCCAGACACGACGTTATGAGGGCCAAGTAAGAAAACATTGGAGGTCAGGATTAAATGGAAACGTAACACCCGCCGTCGCCTTTAAATAGGAAACGACACGTTTATCCAATTAGAAATTCACCATATCTTTGTGATAGTTGAAGAGGAAATTTGAGCAATCAACTTGCAGAGCGCCTCGGCGTTCCTATCACAGTTTATTCAATTGAGCTCGTAATGAAGTTATGTGAGCTATGAACAGTATGAAATAAGCGCTCCATATTTAGGATGACCGAATCGTTCAATAATTTGATTTATGGATTAAAGCGATTGATAATGACTAAATTATATACCTATAAAATGATTTATTTAAAACAATTTTTATTAAGAACTGCCTTCATCAAAATCGTGATATAAAAAGTATAATTTTATTTAAATAAACGGTACTCTTTAATTTAAAAACATTTGACTTTCGCAATAAGATTTTTTTTTGTCATTAACTACAATAAATAATTAATAATAGAAATTAAATGAGGTCAAAGAACGTCGATTGCCAAACAGGTCGTTAACGGCCATTCTACCTTAAGTGTTAGTTTCAAATGTGTTTATTTATCATAGATTTGTAAGGATAATAAAACAGTTTATTATACGTTATAAATACAACGATAACGTCTAGAACGAATTACTAACGATTATTGCTTTATTATCATACATTTTTCGGAATGACTGTCAAGGTAAGTTGTTAGTGAGTGTGACATTTAAGTTCGTTCCATCTTGAAACAGTTAGTGCTTAAGTCGCTCTTTTCGGATTTCACGGTTCTCAGACGGTTGCCGGTTAGGTGTTTAGTGTAAGTACGTGTAATCAGAGTGTGACGAATGAAGAGCTAGTAGTAGCGCGGTGAAGAGGAAATGGCCTCGCGTGCTCGAAGGCGAAGTGGCGAACCGGCGTGTGCCCGGCGCGTGCCGGCTACTTCATGCACCCACTTAGGCTCACAACACACTACCGAACTCTGTTCGGTTTATTCGTGAATAATTTAACATATTAAATAACAGTTATTAATTAATGCCAGGGTTGTAAGTAATAATGTTACTTAATATTTGCAATCCCTCACGATTTGTGGTAACTATTTTGTACAAGTATATTTTGGAATAAACGCAAGCTTACGTTTTAATAAGTAACGACGTATAAAATGTTCATTGGAATACCACATTAGGAACGCTTTTTGTTGTGCTTAAATGTGACCGACAAAAGCGGATGATCTGTCAATTGAATTCCGAGTATAATGCATTTCATAGACCCTAGCCTATACCTACGGGTATCAATGATCAAGTCTGTGAGGCATAATGTGAGAATAGGTGCGATGTGTATGTTCGTAAGTTTTCCCTCATGTTTTCAAGTTTCACATATAGCAAACATCCTTCATGCATGCGGTAAAAGACCAAAAGCTCACCCAGGCGTTTTCACTACGCCTTCCTGTTTCTTTACCACATACTATCTATCTCTCTTCTCTACTATTTATTATCTCTCTCCGCCTATATTAAATACAATTTGTACCACGAGATGGAAATAAAACATCGTTAGATTAAAATAGTCTTTAGGTATTTGAAGGCACATTTTAGTTATACCTACACGTGTGGTAAAGCCCTTAGTCGACCTCACTTCACATGCTGACCTCATTCATAAATTGTCATTTAATCTCATTTTCAAAGAGCAAGGGTTCAGCCAACTATAAACTTTGGGTAATCTTCATATTCTTAAACAAAAATATAATAAATGTACCTAATTTAGATATTCTAAATAAACACGTAACTGTTGACCATTACGGGGCACATTTTTGAATTTACGTTACAACATGTTATTATAATTATTTAATTAATTTAGTACTTAGGTAACATTGAAGAGTTATTAAAAAACTTACTTTCTGCAATTCAAAATAAATCGCATAGATTAAGCATAACCTTTCGAAAAAAACCGCTAGTGACTGTGATCCGTTGCAAACGGCGTAAACCCTAATGACACGCTACATCACGCAACAAGCTCTCCAAATTAATATATCCTGGCTCGCGCCGTGATTCCTAATATTATATTTAGACGTGACACGCGCTCGTTTGTATCAATTGGCCATGTCTGCCTCACTGATATACGGCCGACGTTACTTTAGAACAATGACGGCACAAATTGCACGATTACTTACTTCAGAACCGCCCTACAATCCAGTTACTATATATTTCTTGGGCATACGAAGTCCGTCATTATACATACCAAATACATACCAAATTTAACAGCAATAACAAAACACATACTTATTATTGATATTTAAAAAAATCATTTTTGTATTTCAAGCATATCTGTCGTATGTAAAAAATTATATTTCATAAAATAGAAGGTCAATGCTTACATTCACTTATTGGTTTCTTGCTGTTTCTTCACAGTACCCCTTGTACTGAGAAGAACCAACAAGATTCTTTCCAAACCAGTGATAAAAATAAATAAAATACTTAGAATGAAAGTTACATGTAACCTAACCTATATTAAATAAAAATTATTATATTCTGACTCTATTGTATTAATATGTAACTAATATGTACAACCCCTAACGCACTCATTTTAAGATACCGAAACCTTTTTTCCGGTTCTTCGAGCTACACAGCCGGCCCATTGTCACCTCAGCTTACTAATCCGTTGAGCTGCGTCGTTCACCCTGGTTCTACTGCGGATATCCTCATTCCTAAGTTTATCACGCAGAGAAACCACGAGCATGGCCCTCTCTATAGCTGACTAAGCGACCTTAAGCGTCCTCATACGGCCAGGACTGAAAGACTACGGCTCAGATCCATAAGTCATTACGGGAACACGCACTGGTTGTACAATCTTGTTTTCAGTTTTTGAGGTATACCTGACGAGAAGATGTGTCGTAATTTCCCGAACGCTGCCCAGCCGAGTTGAATCCGTCGATTGAC
>DWHP01007041.1:0-11137 GCA_018247895.1 Parnassius honrathi
GTGCTTTGTGGCATTACTTGGGGGAGGCCTATGTTCAGCAGTGGACTTGTGAAGGGCTGTAATGATGATAATGATGAGGGATTCGATCCCGGGACCGCACGATCGCCAATCGCATTTACGACCACTAGACTAATGAGGCAGTCGTTTTATATCATTTGCCTAATATGTGCATTAACAATAATAAGTTAATTTAATGAATTTAAAGACAAAGCTTAAAAGAAGTACATGTATAAAGTGACCGCAAAGGAAAATTTCTCAAAAACGTTTAAAACTATAACGCAGTGTTAAAAGTTTCTCAGCTGACATTGATAGATGCGAACAACTACCGCTAACTTAACGTAAACCAAACGCAAACTGCTCCACAAATCGAGTTTCTGACTGTGCTGCGATTCAAATTTAATAACGAGCGAGTACGTAGGTATGCTTCGCTACGGAGTTAAGAATCGAACCAATAACGGACTTAAGCCGCGTCGATTCAAGCACTGCCTCAGGGACATGCCTTATTCTTAGTTTTTAAATCAAATCAAGAATATTTGTCGCATGACTACAGGTAAAATTAAATAAGACTTTAAAAACATTTCATGTATTGTATGTGTGCTCTATAGACTATACCTATTTCTTCTTAGAGTTGATCTAATAAGACAAATTACATGGTGATGTTAGCTTTGTCGCTGTATTTATTGAGAAACAGTAGTGAGATTGTGTGAGTCTGGTGGTGATAGTTTTTCGATAGTAATCACTCCTCAACTGAATGGTGTTTTTCATTATGATAACATATTGTGAGAGAGTCAGTAATTCATTCTTAAGGCAATGTATACGCTATTACATCAAAGTCCAAGAAAATATTCAAGGTCTCTCTATTAGCAAATTTAAATATTTTATTAAACAAAATCTGTATATCTTATAATCTACAGTATAGTTGTAGCACGAATGCGTTGGCTCGACAGGGGTAGGGCAACGCTCTCACAGAACACCAACGTAAAATAAGAGCCCAATGCTGCTGTGTTTCGTATAATTAGTATAGAGAATAGAAAACCCTTGTTACTGGTAACGAGGCATTCCATCTTAGTCCTCAGAGGTGACAACGTATATGCATTTTGATTTTTAATCGAGGATAAATGTAGATGTCTATGGGCCACAGCATCCACTTACCATCACGTGGACTGTGTGCTCGTTTGTCATCCTATTCTATAAAAAAATAGAAAATATGCGTGGCATACAAATCCACGAAAATATGGCAAACATGTGGTTTATCGCAGATTGATATTTGTTGATCATTTGTTTGATGCTTTGGAAAGTTTAAACGTGCCTTGCTTAGGCTCGTCCCGGCAAACTATCCACGTACATACAGCATACGTGACGATCGCCTAAAATGGAACGCGCCTTCTCATTGTGTCATTCGTCCGTTGACTGTTTTACAGTTACAGCCTTTTTCCATCTCTCCCTTTCCAATATGGAGTTGTACGCGACTTCCATATTCATATTCCGAAGTGAAAGAGTTGACACAAAACGTTCACGGTTAAAAAGAGCGAGAACCTATTTGAATTTTTATAAAGGTGGCTAATTAAATTATTTTAAAAATAAAAATATAAACCATCCTTATTTATCATTGGATCTCTCTGAAATTTAAATAGTACTACATTGAAAATAAGGATGAATAAAAAGCACCTCGGCGATATTGTTAATCTACTATTGAAAAATAAAATAGAATAAATAATATTTTTAATTTTTGTAGTTGGTAACAAAATAATATTGCGAACGTCATTCAACAAAAATGTTCTTAGTTTGATAAACTTTAATTACTGAACTTTGACGAGCTTACGAACAAGTTCTTAGATGGTTGGACTCCTCTTCTGGCCAGGACACTGCCAGGGTAGGCCACTCTCTTGCCTATTTCTGCCACAAAATAGCAGTACTCGCAGTGCTGAATTCCCTAAGGGATATAGAGAGCTAGCATAGTTACAGGTTGTGGTGCGTTTCATCTTTGTCCTCAGAGGTGACAACGTATCTTCTTTTTATAGAATAAGAGTGACAAACGAGCATACAGTACACCTAATGGAAAGATCATGTTGTGGCCCTTAGACATTCACATTTATCCTCTATTAAGAATTAAAATCAAGATGCGTTGTCAACCCTGATGACTAAGATAGAATGCGTCGTTTCCAGAAAAAAAGATTTCCGGTTCTCTACACTTACCATACGAAACACAGTAGCATTGAGTTACTATTTACGCTGGTTTTCTGTGAGAGTGTGGTCCTACCTCGGTCGAGCCGACCCGTTCATGCTACAGCCATAATATACCGCACCGTGGCTCTGTCACATATAGTGTCTGTACCCTTCTTTGTATAAAGTTAGCTGTAGATGCCCAAAATAGGTTGAAATGTTGTTTGAGCACAATGCTTATGCACGTAAAAGCTGTAAGTTGTTACTCAGCTATAAGTTTTTAGAAATGTGTATGTAGGTTAGTGTGTCATATTTGTATTCAATAAGGATGAGATTCGTATGTCACTGGTAGTTTCTGATTGTCGTAAAAACAATCAGTAGCACCAGTGATTTCTTTGTGAAAATTTCCACACTGTTCGTTGTCACATAATGACTATATTTTAGTAACTACATTTTAATCTTATAAATTTAGTTAAGTAATTCGTATTAAACATTTCATACAAGATTAATTTTCTTATGAACATAGTGGCAATGTTTTCACTCCTTACAGCGAAGTGTAAGAAGACCGTGTCTTGAAGTACTTAGAGGAAAAAATGTCGTTAGAAAATGGGAAGTCAACACTTGGAAACTAGTTGTGTAAGTTTGCTCACAGTAAAAGTATTTTAGTGGTGAAACTAATAGTATTTGAGCAAACTTCTCAAGACGAAGAGATACGTTTCTTGCATTCAAATCAGAACAATGTTGAATTTATAATTAGATTTTTATATAACTTACAAATAATTTACTTTTATAAAACCGCTGCAATATTGTGTGTCGTACTGAGGATTTCGAATAAACTTAATCATGTATGTTGACCGGTCATCCATCAAGGAAATGATAGCTCGGTGGCGCAGTGTTTTAGCAATGAGTTGCAGCGCTAGGGGCTGCGGGTTCGAATCCCGCACGGAGCAAGTATTTGTGTGGTCTATAAGTAATATTTTCGTGTCTGGATGTTTGTCTTTGTGAAGTTTATGTATGTAAACTGCCTTCACGATTCAGGAGAAGATCCTAGTGTGGAGAAAACGATGTTCTAAAAAATATAAGGCAAAAACAAACTTAATTTACTTTTGTATTTATTACCTTAATTTAAAATTATGTTATCTCATACATCATTCCACACAGGTTCGGTGCTCCATTCACAAATACATTTGTAATCAAAAAAG
The DNA here is from genome assembly GCA_018247895.1 of Parnassius honrathi. Classification (NCBI taxonomy): domain Eukaryota; kingdom Metazoa; phylum Arthropoda; class Insecta; order Lepidoptera; family Papilionidae; genus Parnassius; species Parnassius honrathi. The sequence continues at coordinate 3,366 of DWHP01007041.1, forward strand.
TTTTTTAATGTTATATAACTACAAATAACCGATTTGCGTGTTATTTTACTTGTGCTGACAACAAATACCTTGCTTCTTGCCAAATTTCGTGATTGTAGGTTAACGTGAAATACCCTATAGGTTTCGATGAGTGAGTTTTGAAGTCATATCATAATATGTGACATAAATGACAATATCATTAAAAAATATATTTTTTATGCTTCTATGCCTACGTATTTACTATTTGTTTTTATTTGAGCGCTCAAACCGCTTCCGAGGAAAAGGACTCAGATGGACGGACAACGGAGCTATCCTAAGAGGCTTCCTTTTTTTCCTTCTTTTTTCTTTTTTTCCTTCCGGGGCGAAGGAACGCACTTCCTCGTCCCAGAAGGAAAAAAAGGATGATAAAGTCAAAGTATCTTAATGCAGTCAGATGAGCAAAAACTCAAAGTTCGTAACTCTCACACTGTAATTACATTGCTTTTACGATCGCAAGCATGTTCTAAATATACATCATATGGTTGGATATCGATAATACTTCCTTTCAACAACGACAGATGTTGCTATTATTATTATTAGTAGTAGCATCACTTTTCGTTCATTGAACCGACACCGTTAGATGCTTTACGCATCGAGCTCTCGCCACAGGCATGCGACATGACACAAATAACAATTGGCCAATTGATTACTGATACAGTAAGTATTAGGATCGTGTTAACGGTCATTTAACACAATACGAAAACAGATGTTTCCGTTCTTAATTTTAAGCTATCAAGTGCATACCAAATTGAAATCATTATAAAACCAAGTAGTATAATAATAAGTAAAAGCCGACTTCATAAAATTAAAAAGAATAAAATAAGTAAATAAGACATAGTGTTAAGAATTACATTATTCTTTTTAGCCAGCCTGCTTTGCGTCGTGTGGTGCAATTTTTTAAGGCCATCTTGAAAAAGGTAATACAATCCAGGAGCGGTTCTAAAAATTTCGCCGTGGATGACCACGACTCAGTGTAATTACTGGTCATATTTATAAAAAAAAAGTACGCCAATAGTTACCTTTTGACTTGCAATTATAAAACGGCAAACTTTCTATTAAAAGATTTAGCGGTATTTCGCCAGTAAAAAATGTAATAAGAAAATTAGACCAACTCCAATAAAAATTATTTACGACGCACGAAAATATTCGTTGAACTTAAATGTTATTCAAATAGAACTTTTATTTTATATCGTCGTTTAAAATTACGTAACTGAGTAATAAAGTAGCCGAGTTGCAAAATTATTTTAAATGTGCTAATATTTAAAAGCAATTATTGATATTTCCTACACCAGTTCTTAATATTAATAACGGAAAGATTTCTTAATAGTGGTTAGGTTATTTAATTTTTGCCTTTTAATTTCAATTTTGACCTTAAAAATCTTGAGTTTAAAATTTACTTTTTCCATAGGTTTACTTTGCGTTGTAAGATTTCATGAAGTAACGAACTAACAACTACTAATTATCTTTAGTTCAATTATTCCTTATTAAATAACTGCTATCTCCATTATTAAAGGATTGACTACAAATATATATTAAACTAGTTACATAATATTGTTATTTACAGATTCTTACTAAGATATGCAATTCTCATTATTAGTTACGAGAATAACATTTATATATTATACTTTCTTTTGTCTTTTAAGAACAATGGAGTTTTACGCTGCGACAAAAATCGCAAGTCTCAATCGTTTGTATATTTTAAAGGAATTTTGTGGCATACAAAAAATAACTTTAACTGAAATATATAAAAAAAGTAATTTGTGAGGCGAGACCTTCAAACTACGCCCGCTGACGTAGGTTATATATATGAAGATATAAAGTAGACAAAATTTACGTAACAGAAATTTCATAATAGTTTGTTAGATATTTTAAATATTAGTTATTCAGAAACAAATTAAGGGACATATTTTGAGACATTTTCTGCAAAAGAATTAATGACTATAAATTAATAAATTATTCATTAGTCTGTAATTTTCACGCCGCCCTTAATGCTACCGGTTTAGGAGCATCTAAATTATATTGACAACGGCCAATATATAATTACGTATTGGGAATGAAATTATAAGACATTATTACATATTACATTCTTATTTAAGTTGCATGTTGTCTTATTTAAGAAGTTCGTTAGTTGGACAAGACAACATAATGACTCACTATCTATGGCTCTCTAGAAAGTTACAGTAAAATAATTTTAAAAGGAATATTATCACAAACCTGGCGTAGTTTACAAAAACGAACTACCTGAGACCTTTGAGTCGTCAAAGAAAACTTTTGTGTTGAACACAATCTTTGACTCTGGTTAACAAAGACAACGGAACGAAGTTTTAGTCGTGTCAACTCAAAGGAATTTTTCTGGATTTATTTCTTGTAATGTCGACATTATTTTGTCCCGGAATTTGGCCGACATTATTTCCTTAGTAATTAGAAACACAAACAAGATGGCATCTTAATGGCTATGACTTATGCGCGTTATCACATTATTATGATTAAATTCTTACTCCATACTTAACATTTTGGGCGTCATCGCCGCTAAGGTAGAAAAAATATACATAACAATGGCAAAAAATAAATTATTAAAAAAGTAAATATAGTATGATTAATGAGGGTTGAATTTTTGAACACCATGTAAACTATAGGTTGGTATGCATATGGATAAATATGGCCTGTAAGTAGTATAATATACATATATATGTACTGCTATATATGTATTACTATATATGTACTGCTATATATGTACTATGTACTAAAAACCAAGTCGAGCCTCGGTAGTAGCAGCGTAATAAATTCACTCACCTTTAAGAAAGACATTTGTTGGCTAAAAATTCCGAAATGAGGATGTTCTTGTAAGAAATATTTTTGCGCAAGGCCAACCGGTATTACCTTAATCACATTTCGAAGTCGAAATAAATGCCAATCCTTTATATAGCAACATTGCTCTTATTGGAAATATAAATATTGTAAAAAGAAACATGTATTCTATTACGGTTTTTGAGAAATTTTTAGACTCATGCTCATATTATGAATGACTAAGTATATCATTACAAATGTCAAGAATATGTTGATTAAATCTTTTCAAAACTCGTAACTTCACTTTTGATACGGTAGATTTAGTTACTAAGGTCCAATTTTATTTATTTTTAAATGGTTTCTTGACTGTACCAGTAAATATGATACACAAACGTTTTCTAATTGGTTGTACGGCTGGGTGGTGATATTACTATGAAGTTCGTTAAGGCGCCCAAAATGGGTACCCATAAAAGTCAAGCCCTTGGATGAACGAGCCACGCGTAAATAATAGCTAACAGTACAAAAAACCCCTGCAGTTCCTGATGTCCGCGAAAGCGAGGGAATGAATGGGGCTAATGAGACAGTGATGTCCCGTGCTCTCTCAAGCGGACCGACAGAAAATGTCTTTGCTTTGACATTCAGTATATTTTTTGTTTAATTTCTACGTTTTCTTTGCATTAACAGTAAACAAATTACATTCTCTTTGAGTTGAACGTGGAGATGTTGTGGGAACGTATACAAACAAAATTTCAATTTCATTTATTTTTAAAATTGGCAAGAAACATTTAGTCATACTTGAAGAAAATTAAAGAAAAATCATTTTGAAAGTTTTGCCTGTAGACTAATGTTTTTTCACTAAAGCTTATTACTTTAAATAGTATCAATTATTCGTATCGACCTTATTTTCCCTTAAAGCCTGTTTTTACCGTTCATTTGTTATAGTCAAGATTTCCACTGCTAAATACAGGTCTCCTCCATAAATTGCCTCATAGGGGAAATATTTGTCGTAGTTCCCACGCTTGGGAGGCGAGTTTGTTAAACGCAACTATTATGAATTAGTGGTTATCGGGAAGTTGTTACTGCACTGTTTCAAATCCTTTTGTTACATATTCTTACATACAATAAGATAACACAGTATTATAACGTAACAGTGGAGTGTTACCAGCTACACGTAATTCTCATAAAAGTTTTATTACCAAATTAAGCATCTACCCTTGCAACCATATGCAAGATGTTATTAGCAGCCACTCAAATAAATATGTAATCCATTTCAGTGTTTTGAGAAGGATGCTAAGTATGTTTGCTTTCTTCTTTTATGCTATAAAGGAAAACCAATAGTTGCTGGTTCTCCTGAATTGAATAATTGTAAAAGTAACTTTAAACATACAACTAAAAGCTATACACGAAGAACATTTTTAAAAGCTGAGTTTCTATAAAGAGTTAGTAGTGATAGTGAAATAACGTATTAAGTTCTTTAATATAGAACCCAAATAACTTTTCTAGATAAAGCGCCGCATATCGGGTGACTCACACAACCTTTTCGTATAATATTTAATGGAAAAAGTATTTTGCTGAGTTATAATATTCCAGTGTCAGCAAAGTAAGACATTGAAATATGTGTTATAGTTTATATAAATTATTTGTAAATAAATGTTATCGTAATACCTAAGCTTTAATATAAGTGTTAGTAATTTGATATTGTATCTTGTTAGGTCATGGGTTTTCCAACTGATACATGCTGGCATTGACTTTACATATGCTTTGATATTTTATATTTCTCATTCATTATAATAGTTTATTGTGTTAAAGCAAAACGGTCATCGCGTGTGACCTAGCTCTTTTGGTATTATTTTATGGTAGTTTTTTTTTGTAGTTAATGATGTTTTTCCTTTTCATTTATCCTAGCTACCGAAATTGTTTGACGATAAATGTAAAGCGTTTTTATTTTCTTAAAATAAGTAGTCATTGTAAAAGCTTAAATGTCCAGCTCAGTTTGTTACTCTGAATTTAATCTGCTCTTGTTAAACTGTTTGTTTATATCAAATAAATAATAATAATTTCGGTGTAAAGTTTGCCAAATTATGTATTGCACTGTATTTATTAAATTATATAATGAAAAATATGGAAAACAGCACAAGTAATATGGAATTAGTAGGTATATTTATTCTTTGCTACTTAAGAAAAAATATTTGTATACAGAATAAATGTTCGTTTTGGTGACTCAACCGGTATAGAGTAAAACAGGTAAGTTGGCAAACCGACGTTTAAAGTTCAAGGTTTTCGCTGAATCAATTATTTGATGTGTCATCGATAATATATCAATAAATTTCGATTTTAGTTTTAGAAAAAGAGTAACGCAACAACAAAACAGAAATTTGTTACAGCAGATCAAATGACATTCGCTTATTATTTCTTATCATAGTCATAAAACTTATGGCCTGTTCATAAATAAAGTTTCAGCATATATAGGTACGTTAAGTCGCCGCTAAGCACAGGTCTCCTCTCATTTATGAGAGGTTATTGAGCAAAGTCGAGTGCTAAGCGAGTCTATTGTGTGCTTTTGTGCTTGTTAGCAGATTTTACTTATCTTTCTTCACTTGCATATTTCTTCACAGTGCAGTGTGAAGTCTAGTCCATTGAAAATATTTATATTCATAATTGGCCTTAATAAAAGCACTTTTTGAAAGCTGCTTCATCATTTCGACAAGTGTCTACTTCGAGAGACCTTTTAAGAAGAAGAGGCGAAATACTTACGACCGTACAATTTTCCTTCCAAGAGCTACGTTTTTAAATAAAAACTTTATTTATGTTTTCCTTTACGGTAATGTTTGTTGTAAATTAGCATTTAAAATATATTGATTCATAACATCTTATAGCCTGCCAAAAGACCACTGCTCAAGTTAAGACTCTCATAGTACCTATGCCTGATGAGGCGAGATATAGAGTGTTATTCATTATTCACCATAGTTATGCTAGTTATGCGCGTTGGCCGCAGCAGTTTTTTTTAAATTAATTTAGGTTGCTATCAGGACGATGCTGTCCATTTCCCGCATAATTGCGACTGTCACTTCTTACGACCCATGTAAAATTGAAATTAACAATTTTCGGTACAGGCGGAATCGAATCCAGATTGATCAGGCTAGCGCTTGAACAACCACGGCTACTATTGCAACGTGAGTAAAGAAACCATTCATGTGCTATTACTACACTATAGCTACAGAATACTTAAGTAGTACAAAAAATCCTGTCTACAATATCCCGACTTGAGAGATATCTAGTAGAAGCTGTATAATTAGCTTGTATAAAGCGAACTTTATTTTAATGTATTTGAATTACAAGAAAAACAAGATTTTAATTTAGTCCGCAAACACCAGTTAATTATACCTATTTAAAGTGCTTACTCGACATAATAATCGTTTATAGGCCTCTTGGCAAAATATTTAAGAATCAAGTGCCCCATTTTACGACTAAGGTATCAAATTTTGCCTAGTCAATTAATTTTTATCTCTTTAATTCGTTTTACTCGAGTAACTTTTTTTTAAAATTAATAAACCGTTACTTAAATTGATATTACTGTAAAATGTTTCTGTTTTTAGAAATCCGCATGATAGCTTTGTTTGAAAGAATGAATTTATTTGGTATGATGGTATGGTTATATTTACCTGTTAAATTATTTTATCGGGTTTATTTTTTAAAGAAATTTAATCGTTAGTTTTAACACTTGTAGAAGATCAATTTATAAAATCTACTCTCGTTATTGGATATCCGCAAAAGAACACGAGTAACTGACACGGTCCAAGGGGCCTAGCAGTTTGAATGGGAGGGCCATAACGCTCGAAGAAAGGTTTTCGAGTTGCAGCTTTGAAATGGGGTGTAAAGGGTAATGTTAAGTGATGCTTTCCCCTATAGAATGCCGACGTTAAGAAATTTGCAAACAGTCGATGGGTGCAGCAGGCTAGGGATCATGCTTTCTGCTATTTTTTATGAGGCGGCCTATCATTAATAGGAATGGACTGTAATGATGGTAGTGTTGTAGATATACATTTAAGATGCGCCAAATTACAAGTACTCTTAACTGACGAGCATGTATGCATAGGTATATGGATGTAAAAGAAGCGAAAAAGGTGTGTCAGGATCGTATCAAATGGAAGTCCGTAGTCTCTGCCTACCTCTCTGGGTAACAAGCGTAAGGGTTATAATAAAATGTCTCGTTATATTTATACTTAATGATATGAATACAGACCGCGGGGGTTAATATTTTGTTAATATGTTTGTTTGTCTAATATTGCTGATGATGCGACCTTGTTGTGATTCTTCCGCTGACATTTGCTTTGTTAAAAAGAATGAACATTGTGTTTGAAATTCGTTTTGTATTCAGTAAGAGATTGAACACGTATTGCATTTTATCGAGTGTTATCGATGTCAAAGAGATATCGAATGTTAAACAGATATTCAATCGTTTTTAGTATCGTTGCGAAAGCAATAAAAGCTAATCTGCCGTTGTTTAGTGTATAAGGATAGGATTCAAACAATATTGATTCATTTGTTATCTTTTGGCTATATAACGTAATTTAAGAATTATGTTTATTCTCAAATATGTAAAATTTCTAATTATAATTAACTAATATCTGTGTAACTCCAGATCATCTCGTGGGTGTCATAAGAGGCGACAGAGAAAACAGATCAGGAAATTGACAGCAGCGCCTTCGTAATAACGACTAAAAATAAAAAATTGCGTGGCAAATATCCCTCCTATGAAGCGATCTATGAAGGAGGCCTATGTTCAGAAGTGAACTTTAATAGGTTCTAACGGTAATTCTAATTATTACATCTAAGTAGATGTAATAATTAAAATAAAATAATTTAGATAAAGCATTATTAATTGTTATTATTAAAACAGAAATGTACATTTCACTTGTTTTACTAAATATCCACCCATTATATCCTGTAAAATTCCGTTGCTGAAC
>DWHP01007042.1:0-11135 GCA_018247895.1 Parnassius honrathi
TCAAATTTTTCCGGGATTTCACTATTGTTTTTCTCAGTATATAATGTAAGTTATTGCCTATAAAGGTCAAACGCGTATACATTTTATTGTAGAGAAGTGATAAAATGATTAATTTAAAGAAAGAGTGTCTGTGTTTAGTGCATATTTTGATTAAAAAATGTATGGACGGACGGCCGGCGCGCTTCCACCTTAATCTGTGGAGTGTATGCTAAGGCAAAAAAGCGTTTATTTTATATTTTGTATATGAAATGTCTGTGTTTTAATGTGAAATATAGCTGTATAAGAACAAACTTAAAAAAATTATGAATTACGGTCGAATTTCGACCACTAGGCGATTACTAGTTTATATAAGTCAACCAGTATGAATAAGGTTTACAAAAATTAATTCTTTTCATTTCGATGAATAGGAGCCCAGTAGCTACACAATTATTGTAATTTTTTTGTACACGAGCAACCCGAGTTTGAGCTTTGCCTTGCCGGTACAATATTTGTGGAAAATACGCCTAATAAGTTATGCCATGCGCATTTAGAATTTAACAAATACTAGCGATCCGCTAGTGATTCTGACACGGGTGATTTCTGGATCACGACGACAGCGCCACCTACCTGATCTAATTGAGTTTTTAAATCACCCACTCTAATACCTGCCCAAAAGTTGATCAAAATCGATCAAGCCATTTCCGAGTTTGAGCGGGACTAACGGACAGTAATTGATATTTATATATATTAAGAAGATTATAATTTATAATATACTAAATACGCATGGAGTAATTCCACATGCGGGAATATTGGCATGGATTATAGGTTCCTGTTACGAGGCTGATAAGCCTATCTTTAGCAGCAGACAAGAAATAGAAGGAGATATTTTTAAATAAAAAATTTTGATTAAAACTACTTTTACGGATTCTATCCCGTTTATTTATTTTATTTTTAATACACGACGTTTTGGGTGCTTTCCAGCACCCATTGTTACGGCGGACTGAGGTGACTGACGTCCCGATGTCTAATTTAACCCGGAGTACTTTCAGCTTTTTAATTATTATCTTTGGTCCGATCTACGCAGAATGAACTAACTGTGTTTTGAAGTCTTGCAGCGGTATGCTTGGGTTTAGTTTTAATTTTATTAATTATAGGGTCCCAAGCATGTGGTAGTACCCAGCTTCATTCTCTATTGAAATCAGGATTTTTTTTTAATTTCAATAGCCTCACGTATCATCCTTGTTAGGAATCGATGTCACCTATAATCAGTGTAAAATACAGAAGACAACTGTATAGTTTTTGTATTCTTTGTATGCTATTTGTGAGTACAATTACTTTAATAGGTACAAGAAGTTTTATGACACAATAAAATAGAAGTGAATGACCTCACCTGTTGCTGTTACGGAAACGTTCCATATCTTAAAGGAAATTATGTTGCAAAAGCGTGTTCTGTGAAATGATTGAAAAGAAAATGTTCTCTATGACCGGTTACGAATTTAAATCTGGTAATTATTTTAGCTGAGATTTAACCATCGGGCTTAGTATTAAAAATTATGTACTAAAATTTGTCATCATTATAGCCAATCAAAATACACAGGCTAGGCCTCCCCATAGATTACTTCATAGGCATTTGTGACTAGTTATCGCGCTTGGTAGGGTTGACAACCGTCTTTTTTTATTTTTTATATGTTATTAGCAAGACGCTTCTGCCTATCGCCAAGTATTATCATTGTTTTTCTCGAAAGAAAAAAATATTAATAAAACATGTGAAGTCCGCCAACACGCATTGTGGTTACACGGCGGACACTCCTTGCTCTAAAATCTTTTTAAAGAAGTAAGAGGAGGTCTGTAAATTTAACACCACAAAGTAACTTGATAATTTATGTATAACATTTGAGCGCCAAACGAGCTAAATAACCTACTTTAAACTGTGAATGTTCTTTATATAATGGTTTCTGAACTCCATAGACTTCAGCAACTACTACATAGAAAAATATTGGTACCAACTAACGAACTTCTGTACAAGGAAGATGGATTTTATCGCGCATATTTACTTATTTCATATTCCCGACGTTTCATTCGTTTCGTTTCCCGGAGCGTCGATTATTCACATCAGCAGCAGGAAAGTCTGCAGTCTGTGAACACGTACAGCATTGCGCCCGTCGCTACATTAGATTTGATAGACCACGACTCCTCGCTAAAGAACACCGATTCCTTCCAAGGATAATTCGCGATGCTATTGAAATCAAAAAACATCCTAATTTTAATAGAGAAGATGGCTGAGTGCTACCATCTGCTTGGGATTCTATAATTATTAATAAATCAAACCCTAACCCAAGCATACATCTGAAAACTTTAAGATACTATAGGTTCATAGTGCGTTGATTGTAACAAAAATCAATAATTTTAATCAGAAGGTAGCTGTGGTTACCCTCCCCCCGTGACCATGGGTACTGTAAAGTGCTCGACACGTCGGGAATATAAAATAAGTTGTCTGATGTTAAACTATATACTCATTTTAATATACGCGATAAAATCCGTAAAAACTAGTTTTTAAATGCAATATAAATATTTTTTTTATTTATTATTTAATAAAAATATTTTTTTTATTTATGGACTAAATGACTAATAGGTACTAATAATAAATGATGAGTTTTTTTTAAATAGACTGGACGAGTACACAGTCCACCCAATTGTGAGTGGATGCTGTGGCCTACAGACATCTACGTTTATCCTCGATTAAGAATCAAAATGCAGGTCACCCTTGAAGATTACTATGCTGCTGCTGCGTTAGCGCTGTGACTATACAAAGTCAACCAAAGTATAAAAGCCCTGAATTTAAAAGCTATGAAGGGTGCCCTCCTTTCCGCCAAGGGGGGTCGCGTCCATTTACGGCTTAAAGATCTCTTGTCAGATCGGTAAGCCAATCCCAAAAGGTGGAGTTTAGTGGGTAACCACCTCCCTCCCCCGTTACCGGAGCGTTGTCCTTATTTGCTTCGGGCGCAAAAAAAAAAAGCTATGAAGTCAGTATCCGCTTACCATCATGTGGACTGTGTGCTCGTTGGTCACGCTTATTCTATATAAAAATTAAATATACATTTAATTTTTTTTCATTTATTATATTGTAAGCCAGTGATATATTGCAATCTATGTAAAAATATATATGGTGGAAATGTGGGGGATGAGAAAAATCATACGGCATCCGATAGATGGCGTTACGTCTTATTATAATTAAACTAGACAGCACCGTCATAGGCGAATCAGTGCGAGCGTCTGGCACTGCGATCGTCAACTAATCTGCCAAGCCTGACGATTGAGGTAAATCTTCTTTACCAAGAAAGAAGTCCTTGTCTCCAGACACTTTAACGAGTTAATGACGATATTGTTAAACAAAATTTAAAAACTGCTTAAATAATATATTTTATTTAAAAACTAATTTATCCAAAATTCGTAAAATTTTAAGACAAATAATTTTAGACAGGAGAATCCAATACTTATCCATTAATCTTTGCACGGACAGAAACTATATACAGATTTTCATCGCCAGGTAAGATTAATTATGATCCTTAGTGTATACAAGTAATGATCCTTCAAGGGTAATTTATTGTTTTCGCACGGTAAGACTTAGGTTATACATTTAAGTTTCCACGTTGATACAGATTGGACCGTATTTATAAAAAAAATGAATTTATTCATAACTTTTTAAATACGGTTAAAATAAAAAAATCTGTTTAAATATTAACCACAATGTGCAGTCTTTAAAATAATACATTTCTAGACTTAAATTAGACTCCAGTTAAAATTTGGTAGTATGTTCATTTTATTCTAATGTATAAAACTTTAACTTATCAGTCTGTATAATTTCCATATCATTTATATTTAAATAAAAGAAGGTCTAGGTGCGACCCGAAAGGTCCTCACGACTAACTTCCCAGTGAAAAGAATAAAAAAATATCATATGTTTTAATATTTTATACAACATTTCATTCGGCACAAAAAACGATTTGACCGATTTTGCTCAAAATCTAATGAGCTCTAAGTTACATAATTATGCGTTAAATGAAACTGGTCCCATGTCAATATTACTCTTGTTCTCGGGATACACGAGGCAAAAAATTGAATCCGAACATACATACATACATACATACACACGGACATTCTCTTAAAACGATACTATTCGACTCTAAAGAGTTTGAAACGTGGAGATAAGTTAAAATTTCCAATTTGAAAAATCGGACCCATTACAGTAACTTCCCACTGGGAATTTAAAAATAGTATTGAAAGAAAAAATATGAAGTGAATTTTTTAATTGTACAAATTAAAAAAAAAACACTTCGTATTAATATTTTATAAATTTAGCTCAGTATGCAAACGCTAATGTTTCTCTAGGTCTCTCCTTTTATACGCTTGGGAAGCGGATTGGCGAACATGTAACATCACACGTTTCGCATCTTTGAAGCTACCCTTGTCACCGGTCCGTTTTACATTTGTTTTTGTAACTGTGAGATCTTTCTGATATTTTACATACTCTTACAATACTCACAGGGCAAAATAGAGTGACCAAACATTTTTTTATGTGTGATAACTCAAAGTCAACGCAATGCAAATTTCCCGGCAATTCCAGGATTCTCTCTTGTATCTTCGTTTCGTTAATATACATAAATTTCACATGGAGAATTATGCAAACATGAAACAATTTTTAGGGTCATACCAATATTGGTTCATTATTGTGTACACAATAAATTACCGGTATTTGTGGGTTCTCACTATTACATATTTACTGTTAGAGAACACATGAAGTACAAAGGCAAGTGTAGTTTGTTTTACGATCGTTACCGTATATCAAAGCAATAAACTGTTAGATAGATTATCAGCGTTTTTATTGGCAGCTATTAAACAGTTTATAGTATAACGTCATTACTGACAAAGGTGTTAGTAGTTATATTCATTATATCGTTACCATAAATAGAATATTTATTTTCCTTTGGCTATATTTATTTTCTTGAAAATAGCAACGCATTTACGCAAAATGAATTCAAAAATAACATGACCGAAAATAACAATACATCTTTTCATATGGTTTGATTTCAAATTGTGCAAAGATATGCATTTACACGTAGACTCAAAAAATGAAATTCCCCACATTCTGTATTTAACGGACTAATACGCATTAAATATTAAAGCTGAGAGCGTCTACCGCCGAACGAAATATCGCACAGATTTTGAATACCTAACTTATCTTTAATAATTAAAAACGATCCTGTCCACTCACGGGTTAAAATCGTGTTATACTTAAAAATTCTAGAATTTTTCTACACAGTAAAAACCGTTCTAGAGTATCCATTAAAAACAGTATATGTAAAGTAAAATTTCCTTACCCTTTAACTTTGTTTGAAATTGTGTAAAAGTTTATACGTGGTGGTATACTTTATACGTGGTAGAGCCATGCTGCAGTTATATTAGAAGTATAGTTGTAGTACGAATGGGTCGACTCGACCGGGGAGGGACTACGCTGTCACAGAATACCGGCGTGAAATAGTAGCTTAATGCTGCTGTATTTCGTATGGTGAGTGTAGAGAACCGGAGACCCTTTTTACTGGAAACGAGGCATTCCATCTTAGTCCTCACAGGTGACAACGCATCTGCATTTTATCGTAATTGAAGATAGATGTAGATGACTATGGGCCACAGCAACCATTTACCATCAGGTGGATTGTGTGCTCGTTTATCACCCTGTCCTATAAAAAAAAAGTAATAAGCTGCTACAGTTTTACTTTGCCATAAAAAGGCAATCGAATTATCATAAAAATTATAGTAATTAAGGTCGTTTTATTTTCGACTATTGTTAATTTTTAGTAAGTAAAATTATCACTACCATTTATAGTGATAAATATTAGCTATCACCAAGTTAAAGGAGGATATCTGTCTTCATGTTTGGTATTTTTTATGATTTAAGAGAGTAAAGATATTATTAAAATCTATAGTAATAAGCCTAATAGGTAGGTATTATTAAGCCTAATAGGCTATATTAATAAGTCTAATAGGTTGCATTATTTAATAAGACTCATAGGTTATATTAATAAGCCTAATAGGCTATATTAATAAGTATCATAGGTTATATTAATAGGCCTAATAGGTTATATTAATAAGCCCAATAGGCTATATTAGTCAGTCTGATAGGTTATATTAATAAGCTTAATACATAGCTACATTAATAAGTCTTATCTAAAATCTAAGTCATCACCGAGTTTGGGGAAGGGGCAATCCATTATCACGCTCACGCACACGGGGGATGAACCGGCGGCTATAAATAAAATTAAATTCATAAGCCTAATCCAAAAACTATAATCCAAAAAATATAAGACATAACGGAGTAGATTCCACTTTGAGAAAGGCGCTAAAATATAGCACTATAAAATATGTATACTCTATGTAACATGTGGTAGAGCCATGCTGCAGTTATATTAGTATTATAGTTGTAGCACGGGTAGGTCAGCTCGAACGGGGAAGGACCACGCTCTCACAGAAAATCAACGTAAAATAGTAGCTTAATACTACTGTGTTTTGTATGGTGAGTGTAGAGAACCGGAGACCTTTTTTACTGGAAACGAGGCATTCCATCTTAGTCCTCAAGGGTGACAACGCATCTGCATTTCGATTCATAATCGAGGATAAATGTAGCAACCACGTACCATTACGTGGACTGTGTGCTCGTTTTTCACCCTATCCTACAAAAATTAACATATTTGAGATTGGATTTATAAAAATAGCAGAAAGGAATTCTTATATCTGCGCTTTTTACATTCAAATAATTTATTAAGAAATTCATCAAAATAAGCAAAAAAACGAGCAAAAAATATCTATCTGTAAACGTAACTGTTTAACTATTTATTTGCTATTGAAATCGATTACATGACGTGAGTTTCGATTGCATCAACAGAATCGAAATTCTGTAATACAGCATGCAAAATGCATATTCAGCGGATCGTGCTAGGAAATGTGATCGATTGCGTGTTGGACAAGTTCACTGTTTCTATTATTTATTAAGTGTCACGATTCAATTACTTATATAAAATTAAAAAAATATGTGATAATTTCTTACAAAAATTAACTTACCATTAATTTTTACCAAAATTTCTATTAAGCAAATAAGCCTCCATTATAATTGATTACTTAAATATTTAATTTTATTACATCACATCAGTATGCGAAAATTCGCTGGATGTTAGTAGTTGAATGAGATAAACTTTTACCTAATTACGTACATGAGCATCTGATGATCATGGCTGTCTCCCAGAGGGTAGGCAGAAACTACAGACTTCCATTTGGTATGATCCTGACACACCTCTCTCGCCTCCTTCACATCCATGTACCTACGCATACGGGCATACATGCCCGTCGGTTAAGGGTAGTCTTAATTTGGCCCATTCTCATCGATCATATATCGCCAGTTTGGTCGATAAACTTTTGCCTGGGGCGTCCCTTCGCGACTATGCCGTTCACTTCTGCAACAAAGATTTGCTTTGTCACTCTTTCCTCGTTCATTCTTTCTACATGATCAAACCACCGAATCATTCCTTTCTTAATCCCGGTCACAACATCATCTTGTAAACCACACTCTTCTCTTATCACACTGTTTCTCACCCTCGATTCAGATTCAGCCCTATTTATCACTTTATTAAAAAAATAAAGAGCTATGTAAATTAATAGGTAAGACTTATGCAGTCTCCTTTCATTATTGAGAGGGTGTTAGTGATGAAAGTCTTCCCTGAAGAAATCCTACCTTATTTATTACTTAATCATGTAGGGTTCCTTTGTCTGTTTTTTCCCACCTAGCTCCTCGTAAATTAACAATTAATATTTCGGAGTACAAATTTACTGTACTCTTCGGGATCGAGCACATGTTGCAAGCTTTTAATGGATGCTTTATTGTATTTTATTGATTTTGTATTCATATTTGAAGCAATATTAAAATATTAAAAATTTTTAGATATATATACACTGGCAAATGTTTTGCGTGTGAATTTTTTGCTATTATTAATGTTTACAAACGTCACTCACGCTGACAGGTCTTTGACTCCTCTCATTGTATAGGTCTCGAGCTGAACGTTTGTTCATTTTTTATTGACTTTGCGGTGCTTATGTCATCATAGAAGTTGAAACATACCTCCACAATAGTGAACATACTTTTATTTGTAGTTCGAATCAATTTAGGGGCATACGTCGAATATGGTTTTATTGCTATTGTATCTAAAATTTAACTAAACAATTGTTATTTCTCTAACAATAAGATTGTTTCTACAATAAAATAAACAATACCTGCAGCAGAAAATTACATATTTTTCTGTTTCACATTTAAAAGTATCTAATATTGGTTACTCAATGAATGTAAAATATCGTACAATCTATGTACCTGCATAGGAAGAATAGGTTATCCACTTAAACTTAGATTATAATATAGATATTAAGGATCTCAAACATTCACTTAATACAAAACTAAAACATGTCACTCACTAATCTACTCGGAAGTAATGCCTTGTTATAACTTTTGAGAGCTTGCGCGTTATTATCCTTTGCCTCCTTCTATTATAGCGTTTTAAACCTATAGTAAATTACTTAGAATGTCTCAAATCTCGAGATTCTTAAGTTTTGTGGTAATTAATGCGATCACAGTTCAATGTCAAATGTAAAAAATTTAAACAAGTTCAATGTTTAAAACTGTGATTTTAAACAAATCTAACGACACTCCATATGTTAAAATCCGTCAATCATGTGTGTGTGTGTGTGTGTGTGTGTGTGTGTGTGTGTGTGTGTGTGTGTGTGTGTGTGTGTGTGTGTGTGTGACCGATTTTGTCAGTCGATGGCAGACAAAACTACCCGGACGGGTAACTCGGACGTGTATGTGCTTAAAAAAGTGTACCACTTGTGCCAACATTGGACGTTGCCCGTATTCTTTTATATTTTTCTATTTTAATATCCATAGTCGTTTAGGTGGATAACAACACTGACAGAAACAGAATAAAGACAAAATGATTAAATTAAACTATAAATACACTCAATTTACACTGTATTGGTGTATGCGAAGCGTCAGTACGTTGCAATTCAAGGTTTTTGCAATGATCTCCATTGACATTGTTATTTAGATAAAGGGATAAAGGTTATAACATTGCACTTATGTTTTCAAGATAACAGAACGAGTAATAAATTGCAATAATTTTATCTGATGGACAACATAATTTCTGCCGCCGATTTGCTTTGCGTGCACTGCTGTGTTCTAGAGAGCTAGTCACAGAAATAGTAATAAGCTTAGTAGTATTGCAACTTATATGTGGAGAATTATGTTAAGTCACATTTAAATGATAACACGAATTCTACTCTTACTTTATAAACTCCTATGGAAAGTAATATAAATGAAAGTACCTAATAGTTATATAAAAGTAGGTAATTTGGGATTATCCCGTCGACATGTCAACCACAGAGTAAGGAGTTCTTTACTGATGTGTCTCAACTTTTGAATATTAAAATACTCAAAGGTCTCAACGCTTCTTTAGTTTATTTATGGTTAACGATTATATCAATATAAATATAGGCAAAAAGGTCACCCAGTCGCACTTCATTCAACCTACTGTTACCTATATCGCAAGATATTTTTATTTGGTTAATGAGCGTTGAGAGGTCGACAGGATAATTCTCAGAGTACCTAAAATTAGTACTAATAATGATTTTAACATAATTTTATACTTATAACTATATCTGGGTCAGTCACTATATCAATGTCGACAAGTGAATGTATTTGACTTAGACACGCTCGAATATGTGAATGGTTCAGATTTATGTTTCATATTATGAACGTTTTTCATGTTCGTATTTATCTCGCTTGTACTGATTATAATAATATTTCATATGTAATTATATGACTTCGTAGAAAGCGCGGTTGAGGTTCAGTATATATATATATCGGTATACCTACCTAAGTATTAGCTTAGCCTCAAATTAGGCAATAAGTTATTAGTTATTACCAAGCGTGCACCTTTATTAACACGTTTTCATTAACCCGCCTTTCGTATGTGTATTAGTGTGATATTTACTAATGGATTTTAAACTACCTTCCCGATGAGTTCGATACTTGAAATTCACTATATAACATAATAGCTTAATATATCATAATAACTTTATAACTAACCGATTATGAAATTTGCTCATAATGTTCCAAATAGGACTGGGAAGATAAAAGAAAGCTCCTTAGAACTATAAAACAAGTACTATATTTACTTAGGTAGGTACAGATATTTTATTATTGTCCGTATGCGTCGTAATGAAAGTACAGTACCTACTACTTACACGTATTGCACCGGAAGTACAGATTACAGACTATACAATTATAAACCAATTAGGTATCTATGCATTTTACAATTATACCTATATATATATTATATATGTATGTATATATAGTAGCTTTCTTTTCCTTCATTGTAAGCTGTTCTATGGGTATATACTGTTTTTGATTCGGAACTTTGATAGCGCGATTTAAGCTTCGATGTGTTTCCCTTGTGGCGCGACGACAGTGCCGCCACATATACAACGTGTCCCAAAATTCAACGATAAACGGGCACCAAAGGATGGACCTGTTCATGACTACTCGAGAAAAAATAAAAATAAAAAAAATCTAAATCGTTTTTGAAATTACAAGAAAAAAATTAAATTCTTCCAAAATCGATACCCCGATATGGTATTTTTAACTACCGTGAACACATTTTTAATTTTATGTTTTGAAATTTTTATTTGTATCGGCAACCTTAGTAGTACTGCTATCTACCACAACCCTTTTAAATCCCAGAATACATGTAGTTTTTACACAAAAATCAATCCAAAATTATTTTTCCCCCAAAAATTTTGAAAGATTTTTACTTTCAGTCCACTTTCACTCATCGAGGTGTAAAGAAAAAGTACTGACTACTACGGTTGTCAGAAAACATTTTTTAGTTTAAGGAAAACATATTCTTTTTTTGTGTAGTCTGTTTTAAGTATAAGTATATTATTATAGAACGTAATTTTACACACTAATAATTTTATTACTATTTCTGAGATTTTATGACGCCGTTGAATTATTTCGAACCTATTTTTTGAAAATATCACATTTTTTGATAATATTTTTC
>DWHP01007043.1:0-11134 GCA_018247895.1 Parnassius honrathi
CACCATACGAAATACAGCAGCATTAAGCTACTATTTCACGCTGGTATTCTGTGAGAGTGTGGTCCCTCCCCGGTCGACCCATTCGTGCTGCAATTATATTTTTAATATAACTGCAGCATGGCTCTACCACATAGAAAGGTCTCCGGTTCTGTACGCTCACCATAGGAGACACAGCAGCGTTAAATTGTTTGTTTACCGGTAAACTGCTAAATTAATTATAAACACTCACACACTCACTTTGTTGTTGCAAGATAAGAGCTTAGCCAAAATCCGGGCCGATGAGTGTATATTATACAAATGAACACTGTCATGAATTGTTAACGGCAAGTATAAATTAACTACTCCCGATAGCTGTTACTATGTCCACAACTTCTTTGTGTTATAGGCAATCCGTTATCCACCATACTCGGCAAAATCTAGCTGTGCTCCCATTTATTCGTTTTAGTCCCAATATCAAAAAAATGACGATGAAACGGTGAAAATCGATTTTGAATAAATGTAACTGAATATTTGAGATAAACTTTTACTAAAACGATATTTTTATTGGCGTTTTTAAAGCTTTCACTGTGCATCACTTCAAATTTTATAAACTAATCGCTTTCGCGTTAATATCTCACATTAGACTATAATTATTTTTAAGTCAAACCAATGGATTTTCTTACGATACAATTTTTACTTTTATACGATCCTATTTATGTATAAATTTTAAGAGCAATTTGATTATGCTGGCAATACTAAGTACATATTAATGTCGTCTTTTATACCCATATAGTTGATGAATTTTATAGATATTTTTTTTATTATTTCTTAGGCTTAAGAATCATGTATATGTACGATATTTTAGTAGCGAAAAGTTATTATTTTGTTTAAAGGCAGATATTGTTTTTTAAATTATGGCCAAAGACCTTGTCGACTAGTCTCGGAGATGTATTTATGGTTTATGCATTTAAATTAATTGGTAAGAGATCTATATCGGATGATATTGGTTACCAGCGGTATATCAACTATAGACTGAGATAATAATTTTCATTTTACGATAGATATATTGCTAGAAGTTAGATGTATAGTGTATACATATGAAATGTAGATCCAGTAGGTTTCTCTGTAAGCTCCCTTTTCTTTCTGAAACCGTTAAGTATAAACATGAAAAGTTTGAACAAACTCAAGAATAGTTAGTGTAAGAAAACTTATTGGCCTAAAAAAGAAACGAATATCTCGATATGTCATAAAGGTCTTTAATTATTTATTAATATTGATTGTCTGTGTTTCATAAGATTCATTCGTTCGATTTTAATCGAAAGTAAATGGACATTTACATTTATAAGTTGTATTTGAATACATATCGATGAAGGGCATTAATTTCTTGTTGCCATAATATGTGACTTTTGTTATATTAATTACACTTAAGTGTTACCTTTAAAATATTTTTAATCTGTTGTTAACTCTTCTCGATATGAACTACTCATATTGTTTACTCTGTGGTGCATTTACATAGTGCAGCTAACAAAATATATTATTTTTATAATTTACTTCAATGACACGAAAATACTTTGTAAATAGTCAAAGAGTCTGTTGTATGAATTATTGATTTCATTTGTGAGCATTTCATGTGGATGTGTACGTGGCTTTTTAATCTAGAATCTAGATAATTGACATTTAATAAGGTTTTGTCTCATTACAGTTAAGTACATAAAAGCGATTTTCTATTAAAAAAAAAGTTAAAAGTACAGTTACAACCACATACGTCCCACTCCGAGGCACAGGCCTTCTCTTTTTCTGTGAAGGTTTGAGGGGTTATATGAGGGCAAGGAAATGTTAACCGCGCTTCGTATATGCGTCTTGGTGAACTTCACATGTAAAAATATTTTTTCTAAAATTTCTCAGATGTGCAGGTTACGTCACGATGTTTATTTGTCGTCAAGAATGTGGTAAATCAGCTCCTCAAACTGCAACTCAATTTTATTGCTGCCGACGGGGATCGCACCCAAGTTTCTCGCGTGCTATGCTATTTACTGCGAGAGCACATCCCCTAAGCTGAGTACGTACATTCTTATTGTAGTTAATGCCGTGGTTGTTGCTCTGGAGCGACGCAATCGGGCTAAATTTAGAATGTGAGCTAGTAGAGCTGCAGATAGTGCCTCTATATCGGTGAACACGTCGAGTACATTTACGCGAAAACTACACGTTTAATAAAACTACTTTTACAGACTTTATCGCGCTTAATTTCCTTATTATCAATTCCTGACGTTCGACGTCAAAGTTAACCCAGAGTACCTTCAGCTCTTTTATTATTTATTTTGTTCCCCTATACCCCCAAAGCTCATGAGTTTAATATTCAATATTGATGAACTCTTATAGAGCTTGTTGTGGTTTATAATTTGCTTGGCGACGAAGAAAAACATTGTGAGGCAATCTTCATGTCGTGTCATGTGAGATGTCAGAGAAACTAGTAATTCGAGGTCATGTAAATACCTGCAACAGACGCAAGGCGTTGTTGGCTACCTTAAAAACTTTTTAGAAATTAGAGGAGGCCTGTGCCATAAGAGAATAAGCTTTACCTCTTTCACAAGTTTTTATATAAACGGTTCTAAGCTGTTGAAATTTTAAGCACAAATAAAAACTATATCTCTGATCACTCAGGCACATTGTTTTACTAAATTACTAAATAGTTATACCAACAAAGAAATACACACAGAGCATGGTTTTCACGTCATATTTAAAGTGACGTGAAAACCATGGATTAATTATTTATTGTAAGAACACGCACTCTCGCACACATGTATCTAAAATTATTTGCAACCACCTACGTGGTCTTAGCTGTGTGTGTGCGTCCCGCAGTGAGCCTTTATTGGCTGTTAAAGAAAAAAAGAAGAAAGATGTGTATCAAGAAGTTAGCTAGCATGGGAAAATGTTTTTTGCGTCATTTGATTTGGACCCAGTGCTCCGTGTATCTTTCTTTGTTGTTCTGTCGTCGTAAATAAATTTTAATATTACGTGTTTATTTACAACACATAATAAAACAGTACAAAATATGGTCTATTAATAAAGAAACCAATGAAGGATTATTTTATGGTTTATTAATATAAACATTTTTCAAACATATGTGCAATATTTATACTGTTAATGTAAGATTACACAACATACGATATTTATAGTTTATCATTAAATTGCTCAATTGTTCATTCATTCGATTTTTCGATTTTTTGTAAATCCAAAATTTACTGTTGTAAGTCTCTCTCGCTAATGCTTAGTTTCTATATTTATAATACATGTCGTTTTATCTTACAAACCGTTTTGCAGTCCTGAAAGCGCACGAAAAAAAATTTACGAACCAAAATACTGATCTAACAACATACAGATGACTAAGAGTTGTTTCATTTATGGTCTTGAGTTGGCGGGCGCGTACTTTTTGTAAAAACTGTTTTTACATGCATTTCAGATTTAATTGTTACTAATATAGGAATCGGGCATTAGTCAACTTTTCAAACATTTTTAGAATCGAATAGAATAATTTTTATTAAATATAGATTACATGTAATTCTTAATGAAAGTCCTTTTCTTACTTTACCACTGGTTCGGAAAGAAAATTCTGTCCTGGGACGAACCGGTAAGAAACCCAACGAAACGTTAAAAAAAGTAAATTATACAATATGAATAATTTAAAATATATGGCGATTGAAAGCCACGTACAGGTCGCCCGTGTCCGAACAGTTGCTGGAGATCACAAGTAAAATGTTTGTTGATGTTTTATTTTTCTACGTTTATGTGTAGATAATGTTTTGTAGGTGTAAGTACTTAATAGATATTATAATTTGTTGCGAATCTGTACAGCGTGTAAATAGTACACTTTATTATAATGTGAATAAAAGAAGACATATCAATTTGTAAAATTTGTTTTTTTTTTTGTGTTGAAACCTCATTTATCTCTTTGTATAAAAAAGGGTGAGCGGGATGTAAAATTAGGCGTGTGACGAAAGTTAGATAGACATGGGTGACTCAGCAAGTTTCCTGGTTCAATTACTAACTCCGGCGCAGTGTTGTGCGCGGTAGAGCCATGCTGCAGCTATATTATAGTTGTAGCACGAATGGGTCAGCTCTACCGGGGAAGGACCACGCTCTCAAAAAATACCAGCGTAAAATAGCAGCTTTATGCTGCTGTGTTTCGTATGGTGAGTGTAGAGAACTGAGGACCGTTTTTACGGGAAGCGAGGCATTCCATCTTAGTCCTCAGGGTGGAAACGCATCTGCATTTTGATTCCCAATCGAGGATAAATTTAGATGTCTATGGGCCACAGCATCCACTTACCATCAGGTGGACTGAGTGCTCGTTTGTCACCCTTATTCTATAATAAAAAGTCTACTGCGCCGACTCCTCACGTTGACTCAAAGTTGCGTAATCGCGCAACGAGTTTAACACAACTTCCAACTCGGTCATCTGTCAAAATAAAACCTTGTGGCTTATATATATATAAATGTAGAAAAGAAAGATTATCAATCACTATCACGCCTTTTACATTTCTCAGAGTTGCAGTCTATAAAAATAACATTAAATAAGATTTGAGCAACACCGCAAGTGTTCAATAGCACTCCTCTGCCATCTGCAGGCAACTCAACACCTTTACACCTTTCAATGTCGCGGTACTGCGCTATGCGCAGTGAACTGAGTTGACGCAATGTCTATAGTGTGTTCGCTATGATAGTGTCGGTCGGTACACCCGGAGGCGTACCTTTTTTTTATTATTTATTACTGTATTTCTTAAATTAATGTTAAATAAAATTTTGTAATAATAAAAACAAAGTAGAATACTATTTAATTCTTATACATAGCACAAGTTGAGTAGTAAAAAACGTTTCACTACGGCGCTTAGTTTTAAAATTCCTGCCGGTGCACGCCGCACGCGGCGACGTCTAACATCGTGGGGGCGCCGCTGACAAAATGCGGCACTTGCCAAGGCGACGCAACACAAAGGCGGCCATGTATCTGAACGAACAGACTATATTGCTAAAAGGATCCATCGCCCAATTTCGACCTAAAATGCGAGTATGGGAAGCGCATGTGTCTCCGGATAATTGGCAGTAGGTATAACCACCTCGATCGTGAATATCGACATAGCCCAACAGATTACTAAGCTGAAGTGGCAATGGGCCGGCCATATAGCTTGAAGAGCTAACAACCGATGGTAAGAAAGGTTCTCAAGTGGCAGCCACACGCAGGTGAAGTGTAGGGTTACTATATGGAGTGACGACCTGGTAAGACGTCCAGGAAGTCGATGGATGCAGGGGCCTCAGACCCGTGCTTCGTAGTATCCTTTGCTGGAGACCTATGTTCAGCAGTGCACTTATGAAGGGATGTAGTGAATCAATTAAATAATCATCTCGATTACGCCGGGCGTGAAATACGTATAGTGCACTAGCTTGTTTAGATTGTCAACTGATAAGCTCCGACCAGCAACGGAAAGCGCCGTCAAGATGCGAAACGTTAATCTGCCTGTTGAGGGCAAATCGTCCCCACAACGGAAGCGACCCATGTCTATCAGTAAACTTTTTATTTGTCTATCAGTAAACAAAAAGTTTGATATATGCCGCTTCCGTTGATGATGATGACGAAATATTAAAGGAAAAGATTATATTTTTTTTTCTCCCAATAGCAATCGTACCACAGAAATAGTAATAATATTATTACGATTTCTGTGAATCGTATATCTGTTAATTGCAAGTTTTGCCCTTTCCTATGTCAATGTTACTAATACGCCGTGGTTGTTATTAACTAGGCTATTAAATATGGAATTACCTTTCTGAATAGGAGTCCGCCTGGGAATGCACATACTACCCTCTAACCTGTTTCTGCTCCCAAATACTACCTAGTACTTGCACTGTTTTTTCGGTCTGAAAGGTATATAAAGACCTAGCGTAATAGATAACAGGCTGTGAGGCATTTCATCTGAGTCCTCACAGGTTACAAGGCATCCTTTCTTGTTTGAAGTTGGCTGCGAGTGGCCATGTACCGCAGTAACTACTTAGCATCGGGTGACGTTTGTCACCTCAGTTTGATATAAAAAATGTATTTCGAGTGATGGATCCGACTACCCAAGGATGTTGAACTCAAATTTTACAGAATGATGATGGGGAACAGAAAAGACCAATGTGGAAAAATCTTCTTTGCTGCCAATTTTCTAGACCAGCATGGTGAATATGAGAAAACCTTCTAAACAATGCACGTCGGCTATTCAAAAAGCTTACGTCCGGCTATGAACTTAAAAATCGTCTTCTGCAACGCAAAACGAAGAATTTAGTAATTAACTGACAAACATTCGAATTATCAATTTATATGGGACACTGCGTAAGTGCCGAATGTCGTAGTAAAGGTGACATGATCATAGGAAATGCTTAAAAAAAAATTGTCGCCGATGATAGATGGCGGTACACCCTTTCGTTTGCACCAGACGTAAATCACTTAGACCGGTGACTGGCAGCAGCGTCGAAGTAATCTAAGAAGTAATAGGTAAATACTTGTAGACTTTTGCGCGGAACAAGAAGGCTTGTTTGGAGAACTGTACATAAGTTTCATAATACAACCTATTTCAGGGATCTTATTTATTTCTCAAAAGGTTTAAAATCGATTACAATTTATTAAACAACTACCAAACAAAAATAAAAGAACTCATGAGACATGAACGAATTGAATTTGAATAATATACAACAAATTCAAAAGGCAAATTGGAAAGCACCCCGACTATCTTAGAGAATTCAATTTCAAGTAGAGTGGTCCTACTTTTTTAATAGTCCCTAAAAGGTCTTCTAGTGCTCGATCATCTACCTAGTATGTACCTATTTAGTTTTGGAAATATGTCGCTATCGTTATAAGGGGTGGATGGCTGCCGTAGTTACATATAAAGCAACAAGCACTCGTCTAGCGCAGTGCGTCAAGGCATTGTTGCGTCTGATGTTGCTGCGAGAAAAGATAAGAAAACATTTGTAGACAGCAATACGGGATGAGGCTTCGTCATGAACCTACAATGCAAGTCTGTCACAACGAAAGTTTGTCGTAATAAATAAATATGAGCGACAATTTCATCGCATTAAATGAATCTCGACGTGCTACATATATTCAAATTACCATCAATTTTTAAAAACAAAAAACGAACGTGGTAGAGTTATGCTGCAGATATGTTTTGGTTTTAGCACGAAAGGTTCGGCTCGACCGGGATACGACCACGCTCTCACAGAATACCAACGTAAAATAGCAACTTAATTAGAGAACCGGAGACCCTTTTTACGGAAACGAGGTATTCCATCTTAGTCCTCGGGGGTAATAACTCATCTGCATTTTGACTTTTCTAAATCGAGGATGGACGTAGATATCTATGGACCACAGCATCCACTTACCATCAGGTGGACTGTGTGCTTGTTTGTTACCTTTATTCTATAAACACCCTAGTAATCACTATCAGTTGTTTCGTGTAGCTAATTTTTTTTCAAAGAATAAGGGTGATAAACGAACACAGTCTCCCTGGTGGAAGTGGATGCTGTAGCCCACAGATAACTTTTTATATCTATCACAGTATTTGAAGTTGTTCTGTTGTAAGCGGAACTGGCCAGTTAGTAATAACCAATTATTTATAATATTTAAGAAAATATTTTAAGTTAAATAGAAGCTACACAATTAGTTTGTGCAATACGTAGGTTTATTTCAGTTGACACATGATTTGTGAACATACGGCTCACACGCAAGCAAAAACTGGTTAACAATTCGACTTTACTGCGTGTCGTATAAGTTCAGTCGTTTGCATCTTTATTTCTATGGTTAGTTTGTCGAAGTTTCTTATTTTATTTCCTATGGATATCAGTAGGTGTGTTTTAATCAACCTCAAAACGGAAGAGGTTCATAGTTCAACCGTATTTTTTTTTTGTTGGTGGTCAAAACTTTTTTCTTGGTGAACCGATTTTATTAATCCTTATTTTATTTGAAAGCTAGTGCTTCTCATTGGGTTTCATATAAATTTGATGAAGATCTGACCAGTATTTTTAGTTATTTTTAATAATGCGTATTTCATTGCCGACTTCATCGACTTTATATTAATGATGTACTCATTTTATTTGTGTATGTTGAAGTCGGTTGTACAATTTTTATTTTACCGCTTCTTTATAAAGGGGTCATTTGAAAATATTTATTGAGAAATAGTTTGGAGACAGTGCTCCTACGACGATTCTTATACTACACAGACCTCCATATGACATTTTTTATACTATACAGATTCATGTTTGAATACCACTCGCGCGTGCACACTTCCTTTCCCTGAAGGATAGGCGGAATGGTTATCGCAACTGCCAGATATATCGAAACTTGGACGTAAAGACGAAAAGCACCGTCTCCGGTAACATTTTTTTAATAGAAATATAGGTGACTATAACGACCTTAGCCTAATGGAAAGGCTCAGTTTCTGGCCAATATTTATCTATTCCTACCTAATATATCTATTCTTGATTAAAACTAAAATGTAACTGCATTGAAACTGCTGAGGACTAAGATGGAATGCCTTGCCTTTTAATTTTTTTATCAGTAAAATGGGCTTTCGGTTCTTGTCACTTACCATACGTATCCCGGAAAGAATATCCCGCTGTTTTACGGTGGTATATTGTGTGTGAGCCTGGACCTTCCGCGGCCGAACCGACCAATTCTTGCTGCAACCATGATGCGCTACAGCGTTGGTCTACCAAGTTTCTCAGGCACTATTAGGGCCGCTTACGGCTTCTGTGGAACGAGCTGGAGTAATAATGTCTTATGGCGCCTCCACACCATCATCTTTACGGCCCATCAAAATACACTTCTGAACACAGACCTCCCCCATAGATAGCCTCGTAAGAGGGATATTTGTCATAGTTGCCATTGTTCCTTGGCAGGCGGGTTGACCACCGCGGTTTTTCATAATTTTTGAAGTGAAAACTTCTTTAGAGGCAGTGTACACTTTTTTGTAATGGGTAAAGAATGTTAAACTGGCGTCAGTTCACGTGTCCTGATCGAAAATTCGTAAGACTGACGGAGAGAGAGACAGCCGGCGCGGCGTAGGAGAGGAAGTATCCCCCTCTCTTTCTACGACGCGGCGAAAACGTATGCCTGCGCTTGATGTCTGAGAGATAAACTTTTTAATGTAATATAAATTGTCATGTTTGCGTACGATAGCGCAATAAATAAATATTGTATATTATATACTGATATTTAAAGCAATTCGTGCAAAATTATTCCCTAACCATTCCAAAATATCAAATTTACACAACGTTAATATTCAAGTTTTCACTTCAGCCGGCACTCCCGGAGTGCAACCCGTCGTTTTTTTTTAATTATCTGTTTCGTTTACCTCTGTCGCCTCTTACGACACATGATGATGCCCCTGCATGGCGATGTATGTAAAAATAATGCAACTGTTCAAGAAATTGCCATCTCCCACGTACATAAAAGTCGTATTACAATACATATTTTTTGTACTTATTACAAGCTAGTCCGACCACAATCCCACCTGGTGATGAAGTCACAGGTAGTAAATCGCATTATGTTAGCGTATCATAAGCCTGTTCCTCTTGCCTTGAAGACGCCCAGATTGCATTAGGGCGTAAAGACAGATATCAGAAGTTTATACCGATCCTTTGCTGTGCCCATTACGAAAGACGAAACGAACCTTTTGGTTCGAATGCATGAAATATCAACAACAAAAAATGCGCTTTAACCAGTGATGAGCGGCGACGTCTGCGATGTAATACTTTTTGACCAATTTAACTACTTAGCTGCGTGGAAGGCGAATCCCATCAAAGGATAAATGTGAAGCGTCCGGTCCGGTGCAGACGATGTTTAGGGTTACCAGTTTCGCCAATAAAAGAGTTGAGATCTGCAGTTCCAACAACGTTGTATATTCCTATAGATATGGAGGTTGGCGAGGTCAATATGTTGGGTTTCGAAAGTGGCTGGAAATGGTTCTTGTAATATTTATTGTCCGTATATCGCTCCTTATTTAAGAATTTGGTTGACTGACCGCCGTGTGTCTAGATCTGTGACCAGCCGTAATAGATAAAGGATAAACTGCGGTGGGTTTTTCGCCATTTCTTTACCGTTCAGACGATTTAATTTTAAAAGTAATAGATTTTTTAAAAATAGTCATTCATTCATTCATTACAAGTGAATAGAATAGAATAGAATCATTTTTATTCAATACTAGCTTTTTACCCGCGGCTTCGCTCGCGTGGGCTTGAATTTAGAAACATCAATAATACAATTTCGTACTAAAATTAGCAAAACTGGATCACTTGTAGAGAGATGTCGGTATCTGTGTCTAAATTGGCAATATTATAGGCTACAGAAACACATACGTTAGTTTATCAGAATCACATAAATATCATACGTCAAGCTACACATTTTTTTTATTGGGCACGTCTTCCGATGTGTCATTATGAAGGGAATATTGTACTGGAATCGGAAATGCGTTATTTAAATAATAATCATAATTAAAGTTGATACAGTTTTGATAAAATAAGGTTTCACGATCTTTATTAATATTGGTTCCATTGAATATTGATTACCACCACATACCAGTATTTTTTTACTTTCGAGTAGATTTCAAAATTTCGTAAATGTAGTTCTATTCACGGAGAACGCATGAGAAGAACAAAATTCATGAACAGCGGTAGAAATCTACATAAGATAGGAAGCAGCGCCTTCCTGATCATAGCTTATAATAATGAAAACTGCAGTTGACAACTCGCATGCCAAGCGTGGCAACTATGGCAAATATTCAACTTTATGGAGGAAATCCAATTGATGAACGGGAGTAGAAATAATATATTAGCAGTCTAGAGGTGGCGAAAAAGAAACCACTCCCCCATTGCATCCCGTGGGGGTCTTAAGAGGCGACAGACGAAATTGAAACAGGAGATGGGTGGCTGCGGTTGCTAACCCGCTTGCCAAGCGTGAATACCACTGCAAATACCCGGTCTATTTGACATAGGCAATGGGGGAAGCCTACGATCAGCAGTGAAAAGCCTCATTAAAAGTAAAAAAGTAGCAGCCTAAATATATCCTGGTCACAAGCCACAGCGAGTTTTAGGTCAAAAAGGAGTTGATTAAGTTGACTCCAATGCGGAACGA
>DWHP01007044.1:0-11134 GCA_018247895.1 Parnassius honrathi
GCCACAGCAACCACTTACCATCAGGTGGACTGTGTGCTCGTTTGTCACCCTGTCCTATAAAAAAAAAAAAAAAAAATTCAACTTCTCCTTCGTGGAGTAATTTACTTACATACGTGGTGATATTTTACTTACATTAAGCCGGAAGTTGTAACCATATGTTGCCATGTTGTTTACAACTTAACTTGTTGGGGAATAAAACGGCAATGTATCGTGCGCATTTGCAATATACCTCAGCTTTATCAAACAGACTACGAAGAGAAGCGCAAACTATATTACCTACAAAACAAGGTGTAGAATATATTTTTTTTCTTTTCTTTTTCTTTTCTATTATTGTGTCATTAATATGGCCATGAGTGTTTTACGATTTCCAAAGAAGACTTGTGATGGATCTCATCTGGACTTAACTAAGTTAAGAAATGAAAATGACTTTAACGGATAAACCTCAAGTCAATCTCAGAAAACGAAAGTAACCAGAGCCGAACTTCGAGATGAAACAAGAATTAGACAGTTATCGAAATGAAATGTGGTCATTCCTTGCGAGTTTTGCAAACACACAAATAGAAAATATGGGCGAAAGACAACAAAATATGACAGAAATTAAGGAACAACTAAACAATATTAAGACATGTATTTAGGTAGGTTCAGAATAAAATAAAAATTTAATCAGACTACCTAAAAACCAACTAATGATTAACACCAACAAACAAACCACAAACGAAAGTAATATAAAACTTCTTGAAAACAATATAAATATTACTAGTAGAATGCCTTCATCTTCTTTACGGTTATAAACGACATCTTTCACCTGTGAAGAAATTATAAAAGAATGCCAGGAACATAATCGTAGTCAAAATAACATAAGTATCTTAGGAATAACTGAACTTACAAGCGAGAACAAAACTGAAAGGTCCGAATTTCTTAAAATGATTCATATAATTGACAAAAAAATTGTGAAAAGCCCCTGAAAGCTTTCAAAATAATCAAATATATCTTAGAAAAGAATCGCCCAATGAAGTCGTGTTTCGAATCCGAACAAAAAAATATCGATGAAGTTACTACGTAAGAGGAACAATATAAAAATATATATCCAGATCAAACTCCTAACCAGCTTAACTACATGAAACGTTTAACAGAGGAATTGGTACGATGCCAACAAAGTGGTGAAAAACCTTACTATGAAATATATAAAAGGCATACCGAAAATAACCAAGCGGCAGTCAAAAAACTAAACTTATATTGGGACAACAATGTTGATGTAAATAGACATGGCCATATTAAATACGCTACACTAGGTAATTATCAACAAATAGCTCCAAGCTTACATTCTTTCAACTTTTTCTATGCTATTGTACGAAGTATTGATGCACCTGGAAAATTTGATGAACTACAATGTATTATTAAATCTATTGCATATAAACGTGGATAAGGTCAGATAATGAAGCGAGGCTGTTACAATTGACTGGATATAATTATTAGTACAATTTAAGACCTGATTGAAGAGAAGATGTTGTGTCAATGTAAATTCATAATAGTATTGACTACACCATGACCGAACATTACTGCAATAATTACCACTGGATATTGCTCAACAAATTATCTCTTAATGTCGGACTTATTATATAAACAGGGGCGGACTACAAAGCGAAATTAAAAGGAAGTATAAAGTATTTATTTATACATTTAAAAAACAATTTGAACGAAATACTAATTCTATTATATTTGGAGAATTCAATATAAATTTACCGTCTTAACTACAATTATAATATAAGAGTAAAATAGATGAGGCTGGGTATTGTATTATTAACAAAGTTAATGAAACTACTCAACTTGAGATACAGCAACATGTAAACCATTTCTGGATCATGTACATACCAATTTATTCGAAGATCATTTTTATTTTTATTTACTAGATCAACATCGACCGATGCGATGTCTGACCATAAACAAATAAGAAAGACACTAAAAAGGAAAGCAAAGATTAAATACGATGCCGTAGATTACAAAAAGCTTCATACATGTGTAGACGAATTGAAATACAATAATAACGTCTATGACTACTCTAACTTGGAAACAAACATTAAATAAATAATCAAAAACTGAAAAGGTTCTAAAAGTTAAATACTCAACATGCCTAGAGAGAATTGGATTGACAAAAACATCATTGAAAATATGAATAAGAGAAAAACATCATTGATAATATAAATATTATGGAGAAAATTAAAAAAGTTCCTCAAGAATAAATTACTTAAAGCAGTGGACATAACTAAAACGAAAGAGAGATATTGTTATACACATAATACATTTTTAAAAATTAAGAGAACAATTCTAAAAAAATATAGGATCTTATAAATTTGTTGTCAAAAAATATGATAAAGTCAAATTATGTACCCTTTAAAAATTGAAACAGTTTCAAAAATAGTAACAGATCTACGGGAATTCCGTGACTATCGTTTTAATACGTAAAGTTTCAAATGGTCAAATACATTAGGAAACAAGCTCATACCAAGAATAATCAAATACAAAAGAAAACGCTACGAAATGCTTATAACGTATACTTACCTATTCCCAGAATCCAATATGGAAATAAAAATCTGATGTATGAAGGAGCTAAATTATATAATAAATTACCTAAGACCATAAAAGATAATGATTATAAAAATTATTTATATTAAATCTGATAATGATTATAAAAATACGCTTAAGCTATATGTAATAGAAAATACAATTTGAGTATTTTTTAATGTAGCTTAAAAACTTTATTTGCTTAAAATATTAATTTGTAAATATGCATGCTCACTGTACAACCTTATTATACTAAATACTTTTAAGTTGTCTTACAATTGAAATTTTGTAATTTCTTTAGACGATAAATTTCTTTGAACGTCGAAAAGTTTTTAAAAAAAAGGTAATAAACTCACAATATCTTTTTTTAAGGGGAAATAGTAAAAATACTACCTCATATGACTTAGCAAGATCCTCCGTATTGCCGAAAATATTACAGCATCAATTTTGAAATAAATATACGATAAAGATAAGGATTAATGTTAAATACTATGTTAGACGAAAACACGATTCCATAAAATTTTCTCGATAGATAAATAAATCTAAAGTTACCTCCAAACTGAACAATAAACCGCTGGTATTCATAACATACTTTAAATTAGATCATGGAACTTCGCATACTAACTGAACTAACTATAAAGCAGGGCTTATGTTTTTAATTTTTTTAATTACCATTTTCACTGTGAAAATAAATTACCTAAACTATCGGTGTCTTGAAGCTTGTTTCCTGCCGCTCAATCAGTCTCACATAGTCTCGCTTCGGCATTCGAACGGGAAAACTGTGTCGCTTACGATCAAAATACACATAACGAAACAGGACGACGTAAAATTAAAATGGGAAATAAATACATAAACTCTCACGCCTGTCACCAAGAGGGGTAGGCAGAGACCATAGACTTCCATTTGGCACGATCCTGACACAACTCTCTCGCCTCCTTCCATATACTTACGCACACATGCTCATTGATTAAGGGTACTCCTAATTTGGCCCGTTTTTAATAAATCGTTAATTTGGTCGATAAATTTTCACCTAGGACGTCCCTTTCCGACTCTGTCATTCACTTCTGCAACATAAATTTCCTTTGTCACTCTTTCTTCATTCATTCTTTCCACATGACCAAACCACCGAAGCATTCCTTCCTTAATCCTGATCGCAACATCATCTTACAAATATAATAAAAATAAAAAGCGACTAGGTTAGCGTAAAGAGACCGGCATAAATATCTATTACTACAGTATAATATCAGTATTAGTGATTACAAATTTACAAACATGTCGATACATAGCATACGACGCTCGAGGAAGTGGGGTCGAAATTAGAATTCGAACTGAGGTTTTATAGCCTCTTTAGCACGATCCTGAGCAATCTGCATGCATAGACCTGCATGTTTCACCGGGCCGTCACTCCATCTGCAATTCCCCTGGTGTTGCGGTTGATCATGGGCGGTGGTTGTCACTTAAAATCAGGTAAGCCGCTTGCTCGTTTGCCCCCTCTTCCATAAAAGAAAATCTAGCGGAGGCTGACCTACACTTAACTTACCGGTACGAGGCTACCACTCATAAACCTTTATTCTCTATCGGTGGTCAGTTCTTCGTGCTGTATGTCCGGGTATTGCCAGCCTACTAATTCCTTGGGTCAGTTACTCTAGTTCACCAGCAAATATTCTACCTCAGACTGGGAAACTTCAAGCATAGCCCTCTCCAGATCTCGCTGAGAGACTTTAAGTTTCCTTATACGGCCTGCAATAAAGAACCATGTTGTGTGTCATTCCTTGGGGAGGCGTATGTTCAGAAGTGGACTATTGAAGAGCTGTAATGATAATAGTGATGAATATGAAACTTATTATAGCGGTTAATTGTATGTATGTATGAATACCGGTAAAAATATTGTATCCACAAGAATATGTAGCAAGTGTTGACACCCCGTAGTACAGTAGTGCATTCTAGGCACGTACAAAACGCGGGCGCGGTCTCAAATTCTGATTTATTTGCGGCATAACTAAACCATACTACTAACATTGGTAACAAACTAGGTATTATGAATGCCATTCAATAAATTATTTAGCATCAAATATTTATAAACGTAATAATGTTTAAAGCAATGAAATTTATGATTGCTAGCGCTATTAAAATCAATATCCTGGTATTAGCTCAAATATTGCTATTTCTTTAGACGACAAACTTCTTTGAACGTTGAAAAGTTTTAAAAAAAACGGTAAAAATTGTTTAAAAAAGGTTACAAGGATAGTAACTGGCTTTTATATTTTACATCCTAACGTAGCCATGATATCCCGAATGTGACTGTGTACGCTTCTTACCTTGTGCCCCTCCGTAAATGTTCTTTCTAACTCCTCGTATGAATAGTGTTACAACATAAGTGCTGGTCGTGTAGTGGCGGCGTAAGAAAATCCACTGATCCATATCATCATCTTAGAGGTGACAGTGTTAAATAAAACTGGAGCTGGGTAGCAGCATCTTTCTGATAAAGATAAAGTGGCAAAAATAATTTAACAAGAATATCCCCGGAATCGATTAAATCAATTTGAGTCCGACAATATATCCGCCAACTTAATAATATCTTTATTATGACAATAGTATTGGCTAATTGGTGACCACGATTATATTATAACGCCGTGGTTAATGCTGGAGTCACCGCAAGTTTGTAAATTAACTCCATAACATCTTGATGGACAGGCGATGCAGACGGATATTAATTTCACTCCTACTATGTGTCAACGCTGCTATACGCGGATAACCACCCTACCCTATAAGAGATAAATCATCGCGGATAATCAACGTTGATGTGGTTAACATGAACTAAATTGAGTAGGTAGTTGTAGTTCGATACTTAATCGATCGATAAATTTATTGAAACGTTATGAAAACATCTTGTTTTGTGTTTAAACTGCTGATTTATTCGTCAGAAATGGGATGTATATCGATATTATATTTAAAAAAGTTATTCTATTTGATAGAATAATGTGGAATAATACTTTTTGTAATATTTTTTACTTTTGAATTGTTTTAAGGAGTACTGAGGGCATTAAAGCTCAAATCAAAACGCTCGGTATTGCATGAAGTATTCTGCATAAATAAATATTAGGTGAGTTTCCTAAATGGTTATACTTATTTAGGAAACTTAGTTACTTTGTACAAAACTATACTGTTTGGTGGTATGTTGTTTAATGTTCCCAAATATTATTAACTTTCATTACTAACATTCCTGGTATATTACAATTTTTTTTTATAATGTACCAGGAATGCTGATATCTTGTAAATATCAGCTTATTTCAAGTAATCGGGAAGGTCGATCAGCTAGCTCTTATTAAAAAAAAATGAGTGATGTTTATTCGAACCCGGCGTTACTTTGCATTAAAGTTGGTAAGAATTACTTCGCCCATATTCGTTCAATTAAATAAAATGATGTCTAGTTTGTAGACACCCGCCCTTCCTCAATTGGCTGCTCTATCCTAATCACCACAAATTCCCAGCACCACCACTCCCGAGACCAGTACACTAGGAAAAACATCCCACCAACAATAATACGAAACGTGTTTGGCTTCTACACGAGGGATCTTCAGGTGAAGTAAATAAACTGTGCGGTGGGCGACCGCTAACTCAGCGCTAACTTAGCGCTAACTTATTTCATTGAGTGGATATAGGCTAGTAATTCTTACAAATTTTCAATATTCATTTTATTTGTAAACGGTATGATCAAATAAATCGTCGAATTAGTAGAAAACTGTGAATTTTCAAAACAATCTTTTTGGAAAAAATAATAAGATTGTGTCCATCTTTTATGCAATTTTAATATTAAGTGTTCAATGCTCGTACAATATAAGCCTTGCATTAACTATTAAATAGTTTTTACAAGCTAATATAAGTTTTAAATTCTGATCATTTTGGTTCATTCTACACAACATATTATTGATATTTTTAGGTTTTTTGACGATTATTTTATTAAATTTAGAAAAAAATTGAAAAAAAAATGTTATAAAATTCTTATAATTTTATTTTAAAATATACTTTATTATCTTTACGTGGTAGAGCCATGCTGCAGCCACATTAGTTGTAGCAGGATTGAGTCGACTGAACCCGTGTAAGACCACGCACTCACAGAATACCAACGTAAAATAGCAGCTAAAGGCTGTTGTGTTTCGTGTGGTGAGTATAGAGAACCGGAGACCCTTTTTTACTGAAAATGAAGCATTTCATCTTAGTCCTCATGGGCGACGTAGCATCTGCATTTTGATTTTCCCTCGAGGATAAATGTAGATGTCTATGGGTCACAGCTTCAACTTCCCTTTAGGTGGACTGTGTGCTCGTTTGTTACCCTTATTATATAAAAAATATATTGTTTTCATAAATTTACCCAGTATAATTTCGGAGTTACGAATAGCTTGGATTTATAGCGTGGCTAAATAATATTGGATAGTTTTCATTTCCATACATAGGTACATATGCATTTCATAAAAGGTGCTCTAGAAAATTTTGACTGATAATCAATAAGATGATCTCGAAACGTTTTTAAGATTTTATTTTTCTTTTCTTCTCTACTTTACGCCTGTGTTGGACTAACTGCATTTTATAACTAATGCCGAACTTCAGTCGTCTACGTGTCCTAGTGTCTAAGAAAAACGTCTCTGACGATAGACACATAGATAAGTGTTTCATTTGGTTAATTTCTATACGAAAATTTTTAAAGAACGTAGTAAAAGGTTAAAAGGTACAGGATTGGACCGGTATTTGACCGTTTGGTTCAGTTAGTACATAATATGTTGCTTTTAATATACCTGTTACGGCCTTGAGTTGCCCAGACGAATGTCGACTGAGGTGGGGCCCATCTGCACTCCAGCTCGACGGGCAACAAAGGGAGGACCCGAATGTTCTATGGAAATTTATTATATAATGTGCATCCAGCACAAGCAAATACAAAACTTACCTAGTTCAGGAGTAGGGTAAAAGATAGGCGTCGCGCCGGCGCGCTCAGGAGGGACTGACTCGCAGCGCGCAGGCGCGGGGCAATCAAACTCGATTCGAGCCACCGCGCCCTCTAAAGGAATGCAGTCCGTCCAAACGTTAAACCGGTTCTCGATCGGGCGCTAACAGAGGCACTAGTAGATTTTGTGAAAGAATATCAAGATTCGTCACGAAAAACTTTTTAATCTATTAACTGCATTATTAAAACAGAAATTTACTTGTCAGGTCTATAGCCACGGGTATGATTACTCCTATTTTTTAAATTACTATAATTTTGGTTGCAGGATGATGAGCACCATGTATTATTTTTCCCAGTTTTTTTCTTTGCATTTTGTACGTTAAGAATTAGGAACCAAACAGTCGAAATAAGGGTTTTTACATCGAAATAAGGTGCCTCCGACTTTTTTTACATTCTGTTAATTTAGAATACGAATCAACACCTAATAGCCAAACCTATTATTTATTTCAAGATTAGAAACAATTATGGGTCTTATAAAAAAACAAATTTAAATAAAATTAGTTTTTATGGATTTTATCACGTATATTTACTTATTTTATATTCCTGATGTTTTGTCAAGTACAAGGGCTCGCGCTCCAAACCAGCGAGTTCCAACACGTCAAGCAAGTTTTTCAAGCTTCGGGTCCCGCGCCCACTTCACGGTGAACGAGACTTTACTCGTCTCGGCCACAGTCGAGCGTGTGCCTACTGTACTGCCATATTTCTGAGGTGTCACTAACAAGTTTTTCTATATCTTGAAGCGTGCTTCCATTAAAATATACTTAAAGCGGCCGAAGAATAGTAGTCAGTTTTTACCACCGGTCAAGTGTAATATCCTTCTGCAAGATGCAGGAGTTTACAATCTTGATTGTGACTGTGGTACATAGGACAAATTAAAAGACCCGAATTAAAAGACCGCCTTAAAAAACAGATAGCTGATGTGAAGAATTGACGCTCCTAGAAGTCTGCAGTCTGTGAACACACACAGGATCGCCTACATCACTACATAAGATTTGAGAGACCACAAATCCTCTCTAAAGCACATCGATTTCTCTCAAGGATAATTCGCGAGGCTATTGAAATCAAAAAACATCCAAATTTCAGTAGAGAAGATAGAGATAACTGGATGCTACTATCAGCTTGAGATCCTATAATTAATAAAATTATATTTCAACCAAAGCATACAACTGCAAGACTTCAAGATACTATAAGTTAATACTGCGTAGATCGGAACAAAAAATTAATAATTTTAATCTGTTAGTAGCCGCGGTTAACTGTGACATTGGGACGTCATCAATACTAACGTTCGGGCACGTCTGTGCCCGCGCAGACAAAATGAGATTACAGGAATGTTGTAAAGTACGAGCAAAGTCCGGTAGGCATGTTTGGAAACATGCCCGTGGGCAAGTTCGTCTAGTTAATTCATTCCACCCTGTGACCATGGGTGCTTTGCAAATAAAATTCACCGATTATAAGATCTCAAGACCAAGCGTATGTTAGAATTATAGACAATAAGGTAGTTAGCTTATTTAATAACTAGTTTGTAAGGTACTTGATATATTTTATCTTGCTACCTACCCACAAAACATAATTCTTAATACTTACTATTTAAATTAATTTGTAACATGTTATCTATATCTGGTCCTCGGTTCACTTGCTTATCGAATAATTAAGTGCTGACTAATTATTTGAGTTATCTGTTGTTTCTTGCATTTATGAGATATCCGAATTTTTAACAATTTTTTCGACAATTGCTATTGTAGAGCGACGTGACTAACGGCCCGGCTACACGCTCCGTCTTGCCTGCACAGTCCAGGCCTGTGAAGTCATGACTGTACAATGACTCGTGCAGGTCAGCTCGCGCAAACTTGACTGTGCAAACCTCAAAGTGTTTTGAGAGCTCGTCCCATCATGATGTGGCCAGAAGTGGTGTTTTTTTATACGGAGCCTTATATTAATGCACATATATTGCGAA
Source organism: Parnassius honrathi (assembly GCA_018247895.1). Taxonomy (NCBI): domain Eukaryota; kingdom Metazoa; phylum Arthropoda; class Insecta; order Lepidoptera; family Papilionidae; genus Parnassius; species Parnassius honrathi. The sequence goes on from DWHP01007044.1 coordinate 9,516, forward strand.
TATTGTGCAATTCCTACAATATTACGTACATACGTTTCGAATTGATAACCTGCTTTATTTTTGGAAGTCTTTTAACAACATTACAAACGTAACAAGTTGTTAATCCCACATATTTATTACACATCATTATAAAGGTACTAAGGTTATATTTATATACCTCTCTTAGTTTTTTAATTAATAAATGTTAAGCTTCATTTTTTTTCCTGTCGGAATATTCCTTATTTTTAATTTTCCACAACGCCGGCAACGATTTGTACAATCCTATGAAGTGAATTAAAAAAATCTCCAGAATAATTGCGTACAGATTATTTTTTTTAATTTAAGATTTTATAACATGACATGTGTCGTCGAAAAGAATTTAGACGGACTGAAGCACGGCTTGAATAACCGGCCACACGCTGAAGTAAGCTAGCAGGCAAAACCGTGCAAACTTAGCCCGCGCAGGCCAATCTTCAGCACGCAAACGATTACGCAAGTGCGCGAGCTTGCCGTCCGCACGCTCACGCTTACCTGTGCAAACTGGTTTGTGCAAGCATGCTCACAGGTAAGACGGAGCGTGTAGCCAGGCCATAAGGATGATCTTTGATGGTTATTCTTCCTCGTTTTAGTTCAACGCACAAATACGCAATTATAGAACGCGGCACATCATTTAACCATAGTGTATTCTGTGTGATTTTTTTCAATGACAGATACTATTATTGTTAACACGCTATAACAAACCGTTACGCGAACACTACACATTTAAACAAAACTGGTTTTTACGGATTTTATAGCGTATATAAACTTTTTTATATTCCCAACGTTTCGAATATAAAATATATAATATAAAAAGGACTTTAAAGAAGGTAATATACGCGATAAAATTCGTATTATATTTAAAAATTTAATCAAATTATATTTAAACGTAAGCAAATTAATTCTGATTTTTTAAATAAAATCAGTTGCTTTAACAGGAAAAAAGAGAAAAAAAGTTTGCACTATATTCTCTCTTTTTTCCTAAAGCCACACGTAATTTCTGTACACACTCTATGTAAAAATGTTTTGAAAAATACCAAAATGCTGGCTTCTCTGCTCTTGTGTATGAGACTGACAAGATTGATTTCATTAATAAATTAGGACGACTAGAAAGGTTTTTAGCTCGCTTCTCCATCCAAGACATATATTAAAATTATATAAATTCAATATCTGGTATAAATTTGTGACAACCCTTCTTGATTTACGAGTAGATGAGAATTAACTTATTACGCGCCAAATTTTACTATTTAACAAACCGTATCAAGTGCTGTAAGTTGATAAACCCATTAATTTAAAAGTTATTTATAAGAATAATGTCCCTTGCTTTTTTTTCTAATTACATTAAAGTTCTTCAATTGCAATCCATTAAATTCACTAGCCCATTTCGTCCCCTGGGTGTCGTAAGAGTTGACAGAGGGGAACTAAAACGGGAGATGGGCAGCAGCATTATTGTTATAACAACTCTGAATAATTAAAAAATGCGGATTCCACCCGCTTGCTAAGCATGATGGCAGCAGTGGCAAATATTCGCCCTTTGAAGCTATCTATGGGGGAGCCCTATGTTCAGCTGTGGGTTTTAATAGGCTGTAACGGTAAAGGAAAAC
>DWHP01007045.1:0-11133 GCA_018247895.1 Parnassius honrathi
CTGATGACCGAAACAAACGCTCCTCGCGCGCTTGTGGCCTACGAGTCACATGTGCGGTGACAAGGTCACGCGCTTTTGCGACTTCTATTTATATTTAGATTTCTGTGGTTGTAATAGTAGCCGTGGGTAGCGACGTCAAAACGTTACACGCCTCACTACCTTCTGTGACCGTGAGTGCTGCGGAGCATCTGACACGTCGCGAATTAAAATAAGAAAAGATGGGTAAAATAAACGCCGTAAAATCCGTCAGTTTTATTAGTGTTATATTCGTGTTAATAAAAGTTATGTTTCACATATCCATAGTTTATTTTATCGAACCCCTTAGGAAACATTTCGCTGCTAGGCACAAGCCTCTCCACATTTTCTGAAAGGGTTAAGGAGCAATTATATACCGCAGCGCTGCTTCTACGTGGGGCGGACTAGTCGCAGAAAAATGTCTTCTAAATATTGTATTCCTCTCACGTGCAGGTTTCCTTCACCGATGATTACGTAGTAAATGGACAATAAAAACTGCAATTATCAAATTATCGTTGCCGACGAAGTAGAACCCAGGTCGATCGTGCCACCACATTTTCTTAGAAAAATAAAACAATCAAGGAAGTTTATCGCGAGGCATTACTGGTTCATAGAAATATTACTCAGCGAGAATCCACTCAGCTAATTACCATTACCATACCATATGAGATCCGCGGTGTACACCTACAATGACTCAGTACGTATTCTAGTTTCCGATGAGTTTATCTCGGGGCGGCGCGGCGTTCCGCTCGATGAGGTTGATTACCTTACAATTTGTTCTAATGCGCATCGCCTTTATCTAGCCTCTAATATATAAATGATTGTTTGTACTGTCATTGAAGTATTAAAAATATATGCATATATTTGCAAGGAATGCTCGTGTTTATTGTTCACACTTCTAATCGCTGTTGCTAGTGTAAGAAGCAGAGACAGCAATTTTTCACAGTCATATAGCATTAAAGAAAACTATTATAATGATAATATTTATTTATTTAATCTTTAGTATCATACACCCTAATCTAAGGGTTACAATGGACGGGCTTAAATACCTTATGGCATTCTCTGCCAGTAAATAAAAGTTGTGGTATGTGTGAAAAAATGTTATTATGACTGAACTTATAATGTAAATAAACATAAAATATATACACATACATACTTATATACATGCAGAAATACGATAAAAATAAATAAATTGCGAATAGATATAAATATATACATGTTGCATTTATAACGTATAAGGTAAATAAAAATACATCGATAATACTATTATTACTATTTAAAATTATCTCCATCTGTTTATTTCAGTCTCTCAAAAGGCTACTTCAGAACAGCCCCTTAATAGTTTGTATCATAGGGGGAATATTTGCCATGGTGTCACATTTTCCAAGCGGGTTGGCACCGCAGTTTTTTACATTTTTGTGTTGTTACCAGGAAGACACTGGTGGTGGTGCTCATCTCCTCTGTCATATCCCTTTGTCGCGCCTTACGGTACCCGCGCGATGATGCGGGGTACTTTCTTACGTCACTACTACACGACGTCAATTACATACAATTTTTAATTGCTTTTTCTACTATGCGAGTATCCATAAATCACCCTTGTGAAGCCGGGGATCGCTAGGTTCCGCTCCGGCTTCGCACGGCTGATTTCTGGATCTTGGCAACAGTTCCCCCTACCGGGTTCAATTGAATTGATTTCAACATACAAAAAATGACATCAGATTCGGTCGAGCCAGTTTCGAGATTTAGCGAGACTGACGGACAGCAACTGATTTTTATATATAAAGAAAAAAAACTTCTTACGTTTTAATATACGGAATGGTAAAAGAATCCTATAATAAATCTAGTGATTTTCTTCGATATTATATCCATCAATAAAAAATGGGCTATGACATAAATTATAAAGTAATGATGAACACTACACGGCATGATAATGTCATCATCATAAAATTGTTAGGAGGTGTTTAAATATAAATACGAAAACTTGTAAAAATAATAAAACCAAAAGTAACAAAAACAGCCTATAAACATACAGGCGCTGTGTAATGTGTATGGCTTTATACCTCTCATTTTTGATAGTGTCGGCATTGGCATTTTATAGTTTACTAATGCATTTTTCATGTTAGTTACGTAATAAAAAGTGAATGTAAATTTTATGAGGGAGTAGTATGACTGGCCTGGATTGTTGTGCAGATTATTACGTTCCATTAAACCAGTTCTATGAGGTTTAAATAAAAACTTATTAAAGTAAAATATTGCAGTATTGTAACAAAAAAAAATCAAGTTGCTATCTATAAGAGAACACGTTCAGTTCATGGGGTGTTCACATCATAGATGAAGCACGGCCCACTAAAATTAACGATAATGCTAAGTTTTATTCTCAAACATCGATTTAGCGTCTTACATTTAACGCTCTTACCAGAGCAACCGACGTAGACCAACGGATTAGATAGCTCAAGCAGCAATAGGCCGGCCATATAGCTCAAAGAACCGACAACCGATGGAGAAGGAAGGTTCTCGAGTAACAATCTCGTATCGGTAGGCAAAGTGTTGGGCGGTCCCCGCCTGATGAAGTGACGACCTGGTAAGACCTGCAGGAAGTCGATGAATGGAGGTGGCTCAGGACCGTACTTTGTGGCACTCCTTTAGGCCTCCCTATGTTCAGCAGTGGCCTTGTGAAGGGCTGTAACGAATGAGTGATTTAACGCTTTTAAGGCAATCATTAAAATTAAGTGACACATCTGTGTGATGAGTGATGACTGCATTTATTCTGTAACAAATGTACGTGAATGGATGACTTATACGAGCACTATTCGTGCGTAATAACCATACGTCACGACCAACCCACTGTGGCGACCAATTATAGTTAAGTAAGGAATATTAACCGCAATGTTTTACATAGAACTGCCATAGAAAATAATTTCATTGAAAGTGTTCGTAAATGTTTCGATTAATAGGAGAACTTACTTATTTTAACAACAAGATTTAATGAAGTGCATAACTTTTGCTTTCCAAAAGATACAAGGTATTTTGAAAAAAATATATGTTATTTGTTACCCGAAAAACATAGTAATGATTGCTTATATTTACGCGATCACTACACATTGAATAAAACTACTTTTACGCATTTTATCTTAATTTGCTGAATTTTAATTCCCGGAGTTTCGGGTGCTTTCCAGCACAGCCCCTCGATGTCAGAGTTTACCCGGAGTACCTTAAGCTTTTTAATTATTGCAATTTGTCTGATCTACGCAGAATAAACTTATTGTGTCTTGAAGTCTTGCACTGGTATACTTGGGTTTAGTTTTAATTTAAATTAGTTACTGGATCCCAAGCAAGTAGTAGGTATCCAGTCTCCTTTTCTATTGAAATTGGGTTGTTTTTTTTTTAATTTCAATAGCCTCACGTATTATTCTTGGCATCCAGGCTGATCACAAACCAACGTGCCGGGAAGTGTGCAATTTGTGATCATATCGTAGACGGCCCCCGCCATTACATCAGATTTGGTAGACTATAAATCCACGCAAAAGAACATCGATTCCTGCCAAGGATGATACGTGTGGCTATTGAAATTAAAAACATCCTAATTTCAATAGAGAAACGGTCTGGGTACTACCACCTGTTTGAGATCCTGTAATTAATAAAATTAAAACTAAACCCAAGCATACCACTGCAAGACTTCAAGACACAGCAAGTTCATTCTGCGTAGATCGGACCAAATGTAATAATAATAATTAAAAAGTTGAAGGTACTCCGGGTTTATTTATCAAGACGTCAATCATCTCAGTCCCCTGTGACCATGGGTGCTGAAAAGCACTCGAAACGCCGGGAATTAAAATTAAGCATAATAAACGCGATAAACTTCGTAAAGGTAGTTTTATTCGAAGTAAAGCATTGTTTTTCTAGTGGTTAGGCAAAAAGTAAAGTACTATTGAGCACAGGCCTCCCTGAGGGCAAGAGTCCGCTATGTAGTCCCGATGTGTGTTAGCAGATGTCACATGCCCTCGAAATGTTTTCTTTTACATTTCTCAGACATGCCAGCTTTCTCACGATGTGTTCCTTCTCCGCTTATCGTATAGTAAATCAAAACTTTATATTTCAATTAACAGTTTCCGTGTTGCCGGTGTAAATTGACTTACTCACATATTATGTGGTTATTTTAATGCCAACTCTTAGTTCAGCTTCGAAGCTCAATAACTTATTAAATTGAGTGATTTTATGTTCATTAGAATGAAGCACTTTCAATGAGGAGTTTCAAGACAATTTTAGTTAAATAGAATCGACTTCATTAAACTTTCCAAACTTTATCTAAATTTTACCTTTGAATTTCGAAGTGTGTTTCAAGAAGTTTTATTACACTTTTGAATTTGAATCGAGAATATTTAAAAAAAATATAATTTACAGGAATTCGGTCCGGTTAGCGATCAGAAAGATAATGTACGCGCCGAGCAAGCAGGGTGAGCAGCCCTCTGTCGAGGTGTCCAAAGAATTTATGATGAGCCCCAACAAACTGTACCTGGAAGCATCGCTGGATAAGGTAAGCAGGATAGGCACAATGCACTTGTTTAATCCGTGAGAGATTAGCCTAGGTTCGATCTCGGCCAGCAAAGGACATAGCCGATGTGTTTGGACCTCCTTTGCGATTTTTCGACTCCTGATGACGGGGAAACACATCGCCGACCATCCCGCGGTATGAGTGCTCCTTGCAGGATGTGCTGTTTACCCGGCGCTCAGTGTACAGAGCAATCCTCTCCCTAAATGTCGTTAACTGGCCTGATGGCGTTCCTCCTATTGTGCTGAAGACATGTGTTCTCATTTCTCGGTTGAACAAAGTTTCGGATTGGGGGCAACTAAATCTAGTCCATTTCAATCCCCAAATGACACAAGTTTGCAGGTTTACCGCGCTCGTTTTGTGTTTAGCACAGAGCCGTTCGATTCGTCGGCGACCGAGCTCTCTCCGAGATGTTTCATCTCTTTGCGTATTTTATCGCATTTATACTACGGGGAGTACGACGAATGTTGGAAGAATTGTTCGGACTAATTCCAGCCGCACAATTTCACCATCGCACTTCGCGACAAAACTCGTGATACCATCCATACCATGGATGACTGGCGATCCACCACTGTGCTATTTAAAAGAAGTTTTCTTTCTCACACAACTTCCTTCTGGAATCGATAAACCGATATGACTTAGGGACCTTCAAGAAAAGAGCCTACTCTTTTAAAAAGCCGACAACGCATCTGCAATTCCCTTGGTGTTGCAGTTGTTCATGAGCAGCGGTAATCACTTATCATCAGGTGAGCCTGATCGCTTGCCCCCTCTTCTATAAAAAACAATGAAGTTTTAATTTCAATTTTATGTGCAGATTTTACCATACGTAGTTGAAGGAAACATCGTAAAAATACATTAAGGTATAAGCTCTACCTTGCTGTTTTGTAAATTTAACGTAGTAGATCCCTTTCTGCAACAAAAAAAAAACTAAATAATTCGGAATTTTTATTTGACATCGATTCAGCTGCGCAACTAGATTTAGTCTAGTGAGCAGTGCCGCTACACCTAGTTTTATTGTTTGCACAGAACCGCGTAGACTTATAATTTGCCAAGAGGGGAACGCCTGCGTATAGCTATTCCGCTCCGGTCCACCAGTGGCCCGTGTTTCTCTATGATCTATGGTGTTGATGGAGTGAGCATTTTGCAGGAGCTGTACCACCACGGCGAGAACATCGCCGTGAACGTGCACATAGCAAATAATTCTAATCGCTCGGTGAAGCGCATCAAGGTGTCGGTGCGGCAGTTCGCCGATATTTGCCTGTTCTCCACCGCGCAGTACAAGTGCACCGTTGCTGAGGCCGAGTCAGAGTTAGTACTTCACAGTATTTACGTAACTATTCTTTTTAATTATTTAATATAATTTTGTTGGCTTATTTTGTTGACTATCCTTACCTTGTATTATATTAGACACAGTATGGTTTTTTTTAATTTCCTGTAATAATAAATAAAATCAATAAGGAACCGATTTATTTTTGGAGGGTAGATGCAAGCGAATGTTTGACTCGGACTGAAAAAAATGTCTTGAAGTTTAGATTCATGTAGTTTTGTATAGACGCTGTATTTTATCAATAAATCTTTTCCAAACACTCCTTATGTTTGGAAAAGATTTATTTATAAATAGTAAGTCGAAAAACATTTATTGAATTTTCGCAAAACTTTCTGATTCTTATGGAGACACAAAAATATGTTACCAAAAAAAAATTGGTAAATGTCACCAAAGTTTATTAATATATCAATTTCAATAATCATATTCATATAATTATATCAACCTTTTAATGGACATTCCTGATATGGAATTACACATCTGCTAATTTCTACAGACTAGCTCACAATTTACCCCTTAAAGCTTAGAGATCCTATGTGCACATCTGATTGCGTATTTCTTACACAGGAAGGTACCAATGAAGACATGGAATTTATTTAGTCTACCTCTCGTTGACATGTTCGCTAAGAGATTGAATCTTACAACGCTGTAAGTAGATGGTGTGAACGCATGTGGTGCACCTGCGAAATTTAATCTCAAAGCGTTATCCCGAATTTAAATTCCCAGTGGCGTTTCTAATTTTAACAAATTGTAATATATTTACGAATCTTTGGAACCTACTTTATCTAACAAAAAGTCTTTACTGCCTGCACATTTCAACTTTTTAAAAACCCCCTCATCTACCTCCTTACCGGCCCGTGATTGTCATTGATATGGTTACTTTACATCTTCCACCAAGAAATAGAATATACTGCCATCTATCGGTGGGCATAAAGTCTATCTGGAATTTGTTGTCGCCTCTTATGATACACACGGATTGAAATGAGGTGATGGTTTGTCTTATACCGCCACAACACGGCAAAACATAATTAATTCACTTAAAATTATCCATTGTTAGTTATTTTTATGATTTTATCTACAGAGGAATGAAACCATGTACCTTCGCAGCATTATGTGTGCGTGCTAGTGTGTTGTTGCCACCTTTCCTCATTTAAAAATACGAAGGTATCGGTTCTACACGCACCAGTCCCAGCATAATAAGTGTAAAACATCATTCAATAAACTGAATAGATGTGTTTCACCATCTAATCAAAAATCTACTGGTGGGCTATCAGCAGTTTCTTCTGAAGAAGATCCCTTATAGATTAAAATCGGCACCCTTGATATTTTTTACAGTCATTTTTGACAGCTGCGTATTACGTTTGAATCGGAATTTATACAATAGGAAAACATTTAATATCTGTGTACTCGTTTACAACGGCAATTTCAGGGAGGGATGTCCCGTGGGACCAGGCTTCACGCTGAGCAAGGTGTTCACGCTGACGCCGCTGCTGGCCAACAACAAGGACAAGTGGGGGCTCGCGCTTGACGGCCAGCTCAAGCACGAGGACACCAACCTCGCATCTAGCACTCTGTGAGTTATTTCCTTTATTTTGTTTTCTGTGTTTTATTCGATAACAGCATTATACACAGTAATGTCCTGGGTCTATGGGTAGGGCCCGTATAGGAATTTCTGGCTGAGAAACACAGGTTTTGGTCGTTTTTGACATGGGCCGCAATAACTACTAACGAGTAGTCTTAGGCAAGTTCTGTTGCTACATTCGTAAACACCGATAGAAAACTATAATAATTAATGAAATCATCGATAAATCACGTGACTTAACGTTGTGATGTGTCAGTCTCATTCATTTTTATAGTTTTGTATTAACATTGTGAAATCAACTATTGGCACGTTTGCCAGCCTAATATTTTAAAATAAAATAGACCTTGTTTAATATTTCGTGACCGCAGTGTGGTGGCGACGCAAGAGATTATCACCCGTGAGTTTTGTAAGAGTTAACTCTTTTTTATAGAAGTAATGATGAGCTTGACTGTCCGTCTGATGGTAAGTGGAAGCTGTGGTCGGTGATCACCTAGCTCCTCTAATCACAAAATGCCGATGCGACTAAGTAATCTCAAGGCCTTACCAGCTTGTAATATCTTTATACTCAAGAAAAATAAAATGTTATCAGAGAGGTGGGCCTTTCTCTAATACGGATGATCTCATTTAGTATGCTCGTTATAAAATTTCCAGATCGGGACTAGCGTAAAAGGAGGTGCGAAACGGCTGGCACTGCGATTACCGATCCGCCCACCGCCGTTCATCACTATAAGCTATGTCCATATCCACAGACACTTGAAATAGAATATTCCTTTCGCTTTGTAACCGATATTTTGATAATTAGTTGACTGGTAGAGAACGCCATATAGCATTCAACATGCATTAAGTCTGTCCTTTATTACCTAATAAACTGTGTATGTCAAATATTAAATAAATAAATAAATTTTATAAAAAATCTATGTTCCTTTCCAGAATTGCGGATCCATCGCAACGGGAGAACCTAGGTATCATAGTACAATACAAAGTGAAGGTCAAATTGTGCCTCGGCCCACTCGGCGGGTGAGTGATCCTATTTTGTATTTCTTTCAGTCTTTTAAGTCGTATTACCGTCCCCGTTTTCTAAATTAATTGATTTTAGCTGTGGCGCTTTTAATTGCACATACCGTTATTGTTAGTAGCCCACATTTTATTGCAGTTTCGAAAACCGTCTCCCAAAGAAAATTTGTATCAAGTATGGATGATAAAAATTGACACATACTCACATTTCTATTCATATTCGACTGCCTTGTTGGTCTAGGTCTTCGAATCCCGGGTTGAGCCAAAAAATCAATTATTGAGTTTTTCCGTTAGGAAATTCTCAATAACTGCCCGGAGTCAGGAAGTTGGTGGTGTCTCACCCCCGTGCCTCGGAAAGCACGTAAAGCCGTTGGTTTTGCGCCTGATCTCTTTCCGGTCGTGTCGGCTTACCGTCCCATTGGATCATGAGAGTGAGTGAACAGAGAATGCTGCCGTGACCGAAATTCAGTCAGGAAGACATTTCTACAATTTGCCTCAATTCTTAGTAACACAACAGTGATGTTTAGGCGCTAAGTGCTCGCTGTAAACTTCACAGCCACCAGTAGCTTCCCAGATTCGACCCCGCCGGCAATAACGAAATTGTTGTCATCATCGTGAGGAAACCTACTAAGAAATAAAGTATTTCGAGGACTTAGAAATAAGAGGAGGTAGGCATGTAGATTTGTGATTGATTAATCGAAAAATCGATTTCTTGTGCCAAAAAGATCGATTTTTAATCGATATATAGTATTGAATCGATATTTCACGCTAGTAAATCGAGATCGAATCTTTTTCTGTTTTCATAAGATGTACAAAATTAATGTTTTTCAATTCTAATGTACCCAAACTCATAAAGAACGACAATTGTTCTATCCAAAATCTAGCAAAACTGCTGTGCTCAGTTTCTTTCACCTCTTATTAATAGGTTAAACAATTAAAAAATAAGTTACGTTTGTAATCTGTACCTTGTATGAATCTGAAAGCAAACCGAAAAAAAATCGATTTTTGGGAAATCGATCTTTTAGACCTCAATTTTTTTGTGAATCGATTCATCAAATTATGATTAGAATCGATTTAAAAATATAATGTTAAATCTACTTCAAATTTTCTTCAAAGGAATAAATTTGAATTGTCACTCTGTATAATTAAATAGTTAAATTAAATATTCACTATGATTAATGTTGCCACCATTTGAAATTCCAGTCTGTGTAATACTGAAGATTTGTGTATTTAAACGTCATTACTCTTATATTGCCTCACTTATTTAATATTATTAGAAATAAATTAAAGTAGTAGCTGGTAGTATACGAAGTAGTATACGGCAGGTGGAATTTAAACAAATGACACGCTCACAGTAACAGAAAGATCATTCATCCAACCCCGCTCGCAGGCTCATTGACAAGCCAACTGTAACAAGCTGCTTTTTATTTTATTTTTTATTACCATAATTTATATTATTTTTATTTAATAATAAGATTTTGAACGAAAAGTCTAGATATTAAATAATTTTAAATCTTAGTGATTTTTAGTTTAGTATTCCTTTTTTTGAGGAGCGTATTCGGTCTGCGCGGGAATTGAGAAATAGGTATTTGCAGAAACTATTGCCGTCGCGCTGCGCCCGAGCGCCCGAGCTATCAATATGTGAGTGAATAGTCTGCATTTGTGTGCGTAGTTCCGTACCGCGCATTTCCCGCCCGCCCGCGCCTTTTCCGCACAGTCTGATTGAAGATATTGGCGTTCGCAGTGTTTCGTGTGATCGTGCTGTTTTGCACGTGGTTTATCCCATGTTTATCCCATCTCAGCCGATCAAATACCACCATTTGTGGATATATGCATTTTTGTCAAATTACAATATGCGTTTATATAATGTCTATCTTTATTGCAATCAAATATTGTAAAACTATATAATTGAAATTCACCTTCCGACTGGAGTTGCCATCGGTGATAAAACTTTTCCTCGTTTTATAAAGTTTTGCTTGTTTCACAATTGTGGTTTCATTTTTTTGATGGAAAATACAATGTAAACTCATTATAACTATATTCAAAAACACATAATTTTTTTTGCGTTATGGAACTTACATGGAAAAGAGACTTCAGTGGAATTAGTTCTAATTTAGAAGGAAACTTGACAGGCACATGAAATGCAATCAGCATTACTTACAACAAAGGTTTGCGAGCTCAAGTGTCTTTCTTAGAATTTTTTTCTAAACACACAACACATTTCGAATAAATGTACCCATTAATTATTATATAAATTTTGTATTATTTAAAATTCTCACAAGCTCCTCTTCTGCCACATAAATATTAAAACTTTACTTGCTAAGAGCAGCCACTATTTTATAAAGTCCCCCATTAAAGCTGACAAATCAAGTAATCAGAATTGTCACACAAAGCAGTAGAGTGCGAACATAAGTTAGGCGCATTATTGGTTACGGTTTGTATTTTTTCAAGAGACACTTCGTTTAACCTTCCAGCGTTTAAGTGTCTTGTTTGGGAAAACGAATGAATATTTAATAATAATAATATAATTTATTTAGTTCCAAACATAGACACAAATTAACAAAACATAATTATTTAATGGGGGTGCTAAGAATCTCCGGTGGAGGTTCGGTTGCCACCTACGACGACTCGACCTGGCAACGTATAACG
>DWHP01007046.1:0-11133 GCA_018247895.1 Parnassius honrathi
AAACTAAATGTATGAAATTCGTAACTCCTAATGTTAAACATGTCAATACTAATGTAATTTTAAATGGGGAGGAACTGGGTGTTGTTGATGCCATCATTTTTCTTGGAATCACACTAGACGCAAGGCTTCAATAGCTCCCCCAAATATCAAAACTAGCTAGCAGACTTAGTTCTGCAGCATATGCTGTAAAAAGGATCTCTTACCAGTGCATATACTTAAACATAGCTCATTCACAAATGCACATAAATTTTATTGCGTGCTGAGGCTTCTGAGCGCCATTACGTGATAATGGCTAGAATAATCTATTTGTTGATACACTTTTTATTGTGAACAATTAATTCAATATTTTTCTTGTACAATTATTAAAGTAGCTTTAGTGTTAGTATAACAAAAAAGTTTTTAAATACAAAGAAATCTGTCGCATATAACAGCAAAAAACATCAATATGCTTCTATGTACCTACGTATTTGCGCAATTCTGTGTTAATCATTTCATAAAATATAATTCTATAACTTTTTGAAATAACGCATGTCAGTTATTTTACATATTTTTAAATTTGTGCAGTTATTTTTTAAACTAAAATTAATAATTTAAACTTATGTTACTTTTTCCACTTGAAGAGGCGTGACACTACGCAATAAAATGTACAATCAATAAATTTTTCTTATTGTCCAGGCATACTGCTGAATATTGGTCTGCTTTTTGTAGGATCTCAGTAATAAATATTGCTGAAAGGCCTTGTGCTTACTGAAATTATATTTATTTTACAGAAGAGGGCCGTTAGAGCAATATATAATTTAAAACCAAAAGAATCACTGAGACAAAAATTTAAGGAAATTTGTATATTAACTCTGGCTTCTCAATACATTTATGAAAATGTAATGTATGTACACAAAAATAAATGTGGTTTTGCAAAAATATGTGATATTCATTCTGTAAATACTAGGAACAGATACAAGCTGTACCAGTTACTCGTCTCCACCGAGTCAGTAGTTCATTCTTGTGGCGATGTATACGCTTTTACAATTAAATCCCAGAAAATATACAAAATTTGTCATACACACAGTTCAAAAATGTTATTAAACTAAGTTTGTATAAAAAGGGTTATTACAATATTAAGGAATTTATTGATAATAATAAGCCCTAGGAAGGGTGATCGTTACCAAGCTATTTCTAATTTGTCTTGTGTTGTTAATTGTAAACAAGATTGAAAAAAAATAGTCTCGCTGGGTTTCTTGCTGGTTCTTCCCAGGACAGAGGTTTTTTTTTGCGAACCAGTGGTAAATGAAAAAAGTGACTTTTAATAAGAATTATTATAATCTACATTGAATAAAAAAGTTTCCGTTTCTGTTTCTGTTTCTGTTTCATCATGGGAAATAGTATCAAAGATGCGCATTCACCTGTCGGATGTAGTTGTGTTACTTTTTATAGAAGAGAGGACTAACGATCATGTAGCGCATCTGATGGTAAGTGCCTACCGCCACCCATGAACAATTACAGCACCAGGAGAGTTGTCAGTCTTTTATAAAGGGTTAAGCGTATTTCTTGAAGGCCCCTGAGTCTTATTGGTCCGGAAAAATCGCCGGCGGTAAACGATTCCACAAGAAAGTCGTGCAAAGAAGAAAGGTTAACTCAAAAAATTGACACAAGTTTCTTCCATAGAAGACAACACCTCGTCTTAATCGTCAAACCTCATAGGCAGATTGACAATCGCAGAACCAGACATGAGCATTTTTGACGTTGCTGCCAGTTGCCGGTCTGGGTATTTTATGACCGACGTAAACGAGGTAGTTTTTTACCTTCACTTTTTGATTTAATTCCGGGTCTAAAATCGGTCGAGAGTACATCATCATCACATCATTATTATTGCATTTTTTGCAAACGGGAATTGCCTTGTCTAGCAATCTTTTTCATAATATAACTCACCTGGGGAAGAACAATCTCTTTTTCTCCAAGTAATCGTTAAGCCCCCTCTGTATTTCATCCAAAAGCGTATTGTTGTATTTTAATTTCTTCAACAGAGATGGAAAATCAGTAGCCTTGAGGACCAAGGGGTCTTTCTGCGTGGCGGACATGACAGTGCGCCATTCCTTATCCACGTCGCGGAAGTTCCGTGCTTCAGTCGGCATTTGTCGCATGATGTCTTCAGAGGAGAAGATGGGCTCTAAGTACATCCAGGTTGCTTGACACTGTATAAAAGGAAAACAACATCAATGGAATATATCTTATGTTCTTTACATCTCATTCTTCATTTGCCCATAAATATGGAATATTGTCATAGACGTCACGGGACCATGATGACGTCTGGAAGATGTAAATCACCATAGTCGATGGTATAATTTATAATTAATGAAAATAAATACATAGTCAAATAAAAAGATAATATTAAATAGTAATATAAAGTGTGTATACAAGCGGTGAACGCGTCATGTATACTGTAGTCGAATAGAAAGGCACACGCAATACACAGCTTACACAAAAACACCACGAAGTGTTACAGAATACGCGCACGCACAAGAGAGTCGAGAGCAACGTAGAGGAAGCATGACGGTAAAAAACAGCATCATGCCATTTGTCGTCATGGTATACGACTCGGTTTTACTGCCAAGGTACTCCAATAGACGTTTCACTTCAAAGATATGGTAGGACTTTTTGAAGTTCCGTCAAAATTTGAAAGCCATACCTGTAACCACTGGTCCAGAATATCCTGCATACTGATCAGTTTCTCCTCCCAAGCAACCATGTCGTTTTCGAATGCTTTCACATAGGGCGAGCCGCGCATCGTTTGCGATTTCAGTATATGATCGTCGAGTAACTGTTGGATGTCATCCAGGCCGGTCAAAACGCCGACACCAGTATCCCTGAAAATAAAGATATCTTGAAATTTAGGAAAGAAAAGTATTCAACACAACCATGGAAAGAAAAGTGGAAGGATGAAGGAGAAAAAGTATTTTAGTCAAGGGCTAAGAATGAATCGAATTCGCTCATGATGAATAATCATCATTTAGTATTTGTATAGGTTGTTCTGTAACGCGTACACACGAGAATACTCATCAGTTAAACAAAAAACGAGATGGCGACACTGAAAGAGTAATAAATGAAGTTGCAGTAACTGAACGGACAGATCTTCAAATATACGCTGTGAGACTTACACAACTTCAATACAGCTGGTATTGAAGAAGCGGTTGAGCGGAATCAAGACTCTTGATTAAGTCAGAGTCTTTGTCAGAGATCTCTCTGCCGGAAAGAGCTAGCTGTCGAATTGGCACCGACTGTGGCAACATCGGAAGCAATAGTAAAAAAAACAATTGTGTCAATTGTTCAGATGTCAATTTGAGCAGACAAGCAGGCAAAGAGACATATAGACAATAGACAAATATACAGTTAATTCCGGATACTGTAAATCGTTAACTGCGCAGGAGATTAACATAAGGAAATACTCGTATTAAAAGTTCATGCACTAATACCGAGGTAAAATTTTCGTAGTACGCAAGCTAAAAAGTTGGGAAGCCCAGGGTAGTAAACATTGGATGTTTGACCAAACAGTTTCTAAGAATTTACCCAGGATCTTAAAGTATAAATAAACTTATTTCAAAATTAATAAAAACCTTACCTATAAGGCAAAACTTCGAACTTGACTCCAACCCATTCTTCTTTCATTTTTATTAGCGCTTGTTCCAGTGAATATTCCTTAGCGGCGTACTGCTCGATCTCCTCTAGTTGTGATGCGAACACGTGGACACCTTGTTCCACCATATCAGCGAGGGTTGACTCTGGTCCGTGGACAACTTCAGCCCCGACCAGGCTGCTTATTTGAGCCCAGTGGCGATCACGCATGCCCTGTACATACGTAGCTTCGTAAGAGAATCCTTATTTCCATCTCTCCCCGCGTCCGTTTTTTGGCAGATGTAACGCCGTATTTTATTGTACGCCAAATCTCGGGTATCCAAATTTACAACGCTAAGAATCGTAAAAACTATAAATTGCTAGTAACTATATTTAAGTATGACGATTATGGCCAATCCTTCAAAATGTGGGATATTATCCAGCTGTGGTAGAGCCACGCCCCACAGAATATCAGCGTAAAATAGCAGCGTAATGCTGCTGTGTTTCATATGGTGAGTGTAGAGAACCAGAGACAATTAGTGGAATCGAGGCATTCTATATTAGTCCTCAGGGGAGACAAAGCATTTGCATTCACAATTGAGTATAAATGTGGATGTATATGGGCCACAGCATCCATTGACCATCAGATGGACTGTGTGCTCGTTTTTACCCAACGCTATAAAAACAACATGTTTTATCATCAATTTATAAAGAAGCTCGATAGCACACCATGCAGTCTACTAATTAATAAAGTCTTAGCAACCCACAAAAAAGCTTTTTTTTGTTGGTAATGGATAAACGGAATTCAGTGGAATTTCCAAAGAAACACTCTACGTAAAGAGAAAAAGCGATAAACGGTAGATGTATCTTCATTGCTATGCCGAATATGGTTATTTACAAGAACTGGAAGCCATTTTAATAGTAATGAAACGTTTCATTTTAGTCTTTAAAGACGACATTGCATTTGCATTTTGATTTTAAATCAAGGAAAGGTATATCTGTCTATGAACCACAGCCTGCGTTTACTATCAGATGAACTGAAAGCATTTGTTGTTTAAAAAAATTGACAGTTTATGACAGACAGACTACACAGATAATTTTATTTATTCATATAGTTCATTCAATTTTGTTCATAAAATTCCATCAAAAATGCATTACCGAATATAGGCCTTCCCCATAGACTGTCTGGTAAGGATATTCCGCTTGCCATAGTTACCACGCTTGGCAGGCGAGTAGTTTATCAGGAAGATTTGCATTCGGTGTAGAGCCATAATATATAGTTATGTTATAACGGAAGCGAAAATTGATCGGCTTGACCTGAGTAGGATGACGCTCTCAAACAATATTAACGTGAAAGAGCAGAATAATAATAAGCGTAGTTAACCGAAGACTCTTTTTATTGGTAATGGGGTATTATGGTTTTAACCCCTCAAGCGCCATAAAAATCCCATGCAGTCGCATGCGCCCGGGAAATCCCGACCGGTCACAAGCGACCGCACTCACCCACAACACTTAAAACCATTAAAACCTTTATTTAGAGACTACTTTTCTGTAAAGAAGTTTAGTATTATAAAATCTATACAAAATTCTATCCTGCGGTCTAAACAAAAGTCAGGTTGTACTTTATTACAAAAAGATTTTATTTTATTTTAATAACGAAAAGAAACATACTAAGCGAATGTCGGCAGCGCGAAAATAACAATTATTTCAGTAAGTATATATTACTCAAAATTATTTACGTAAAAAGATAAATTATATTCACACAAAAAATTTTATTACAATTTTATCATAAAACACTATACTAAAACACTAATAAAACAATAGAAAATCCAAAAAAATTACACAATAACATTCACGCGAAAATAGCGTATGAAATGAACGTAGATTATAAATAAATCCATAAGATAACTGTTTTTTATTGCACTAGAGGATAGAAAATTTCGTATTGATTCTATAATGCCACACTTCTTTATAGAAAAGTAGTCTCTATATATAAGTGTTTAAGGATTAAAGTGCTGTGGGTGGGTGCGCCTCATGAGACCGCTATGGATTTGACGGAATATGGCCGCGGTCTCATGAGACCGCTTCAAATTCAAATTTAAATTCGTTTATTTGCCAGAATGTATGTGTACAATAAAGTATGATCTTAAATTATGTCTAATGGCCCATTTACTTTCTATCACTTTATATGGTGTACCAATATTTTTTATGCATGCAAAAAAAAATTTAAACAACAAGTGGGAATTCAATTTCCTACATTTATGATTAATTTATGTCAATATCATGTCATTTAAGTAATAGGTTTTAAAATGTCACACTGAGTAATGATTGTTCTTAATTGTTAATGTCCATACTATCATTTTGTTCGTAATTAATTAATTATTAGATATATATCAATATTACTGACTTCAGATTTACTTTCCACAAAAAGACAAATTCATTGAGGTCGTAAAAACATTTTTCTTTTAACCATTGTATCAACTTTTTTTTAAACGTGGTTAAAGGTTTAAATTCGTTGGGTATTTTGTTATACACCTTTATAGCATTTACGTAAGAGTTCCTTTCATACAATTTGAGCCTGTATTGAGGTAAGTATAATTTATGTTTATTTCTAGGGGCTACATTTCGTTTAGTTACATCTATATGCCTTTCAAAGTGTTCAGGATATTGTTTTACAAATATGCATATTTCTTTAATGTACAAGCATGTTAATGTCAAGATACCGTACTTTTTAAACAAGGGTTTACAGCTATCCGTATACCCTGCTCTAAATACTTTTATTATATCTACTGAATTGCCCCCCAATAAAATAATAGTACTGAAGAAACAGATCCGTGATATGCACATAGAGCAGAATCAGTTGATACCGTGACTCGTAATCTTTTTATTGCATAGACAAATCTGTCAAGTTTGTCACAAACGTAATCGACATGTGTTTTCCAGTCGCAATTTTAATCCAACATTATACCCAGAAAATTAGTATTTGCCACTTGTTTGATGATCTTATCATTTTATTTAAAATTAATATTCAATAATTTTCTTTCTTTTCTTTTATATGTCTGAAATTGGATCATTTTAGTTTTTTTCCATATTAATCTGTAAATTATTACAATAAAGCCAGTCCATTATATTTTTAATTGCTTTATTTATCTCTGTTTCATATGTATCTGCATTTTCACATTTCACGATAAGGGTTGTTTCATCAGCAAACAAGATTGTGTTATGGCGAGTGATATTAGGGAGATCATTAATATACATGAGAAACAAGAATGGTCCCAATACTCTGCCTTGTGGTACGCCAAAGTCATTTATCTGATTGTCGCTTCTGTATAACACTTTTTTGTCTTTATTGATTTTAGATATTTCCACACATTATTGTCTCTCACGTAAGTAGTTTCTCAACCAGTCGTTAGCTTTACCTCTTATCCCATAATTTTCTAATTTGTGTAAGAGCAAATTATTGTCCATGAAATCGAACGCCTTGCTCATGCCCAGGAAGGTTGCCGCAACTGGAAGGCCATTATTTATACCCTGGGTGACTATTTTATTCAAATTAAGACATGCTACCGAGGTTGTACTATTCTTTTTAAACCCAAACTGCTCCACCTTAAGTAAACGATGACTTGTCGTAAATTCTTGAAGCCTTCTCAGCATAATCTTATCGACTATTTTTGACAATATGGGTATCCGGGTCACTAGCCTATAATTATTCATGTCGTATTTTTCGCCTTTCTTAAGAAGTGGCTTAACGATTGATTTTTTCAATATATTTGGGAAGGTACCTTCTTCAAAAGACATTAATTAAATAACATAGCAGTTGACATATGTATCGTGCGGATAATTTAATTGCAGTGGTTGTTATATCATCAGATCCCACTGCGTTCGTGTTATGAAGACTTTTAATTACCCGAAATATTTCCATAGCATTAGTAGGTTTAAGGAATATGGTATGAATATTATTAGTCGTGATAGTTTTGTTGATTTCGTCAATATTATATTTAAAATTATTGTTATTTGTCAAGTTTATATAAAAGTGATTAAATATGTCACTATTTTCTTTGGGTCGTCACATATCCCATTATTTTTTATTATTCCGTCAATTTGTGTTTGTATTTTCCGATTGTTTTATTATATTTTTGACTAAGGTAGAGATATCTTTTCCTTATACAGGATTTTCTAATGCCCTTCGTCAACCCTTTATGGTTCCCTTTTTTAGTTGCTCTTTTTATTGCGTATATTGGAAAGCAAATATCAAAAAATACTAGTTAGTAGAAGGTTAGCTATGGCCCATTTCCAACGATTCTATTATAGATTACAGAAATGAATATTTACCCATTCTTTTATTAGCAGATTTTTTTATAATTACAAAAGGGATTCACAGATAGAACAGCAGTCCTGTCACCCAGTAAAGTCCTAATGGATGATATCAAGTATGCCAATAGCCTACAGCTGAACACGAGCCTGAGAGAGGTTTGACAGTTTTAAGCCACACTGAATTGGTGGCCTTCACACTCAACGGAATTGAGTGTTTTAATAGCCGCGTACACATCTAGCGCACGGACTCGCGCGGTACTGGTGTGGACGTGCCTCTAGCTGCCTCGGGCGGACGTTGCCTCGGACGAGCGCAGCTCGACCGCGAGCCATAGGTTGTCGGTAAACTGAAAACGCTCAAAGGTGCCTCGGTGATCGCTGTTCGTTAGGTGTGTACGGTGGTATTTTGGCTTGCGAGGCGACATTATAGAGTTTAAGTTTTACTGAAAAGTCACTTTAATAATATTCTAATTAATCTAATTTAATGAATGTGCAATCTGATCATATTTTAAATCTTTAAGTAATTTATTTCCGTATTGGTTGCGACGCTCATAAATTTTTCTAATCCAGACGCGTCTAGGTCTTTTCCTAAAACGTGACTGTTTCCGTTTTTTTAAACAATAAGCAACTCAGAAAGTAGCTGCAATTGCAAATACAAAACCGTCCATTTCGGATGCTCGGAGAATCACGACAGCTCGGCCTGCCTCGGAGTTCCGGACAAAACTACTGAGGTTGCCTCGCGAGCCGCATACCGAGGATGCCGCATCAGCCCGTGCGCTAGGGGTATAAGCGGTACTGGTACATTATATGGTTTACGAATGCCTCGTTGGTCTAGTGGTTGTAGTAGTGCGACTGCTAATGCTGAGTTCAAAGTCCAGGTCGGGCCAAAAATCAATTATTCAGTTTTCCGTCAAGAAATTCTCAGTAGCTGCTCGGAGTCAAGACGTTGGGGTTGTCTCACCCCCGTGCCTCGGAAAGCACGTAAAGCCGTTAGACTTGCGCCTGATCTCTCTCCGTTCGTGTCTGTTTACCATGTCATCGGATTATTAGAGTGAGAGAATAGAGCGTGCACCTGTGTGACAGCATTATAGTGCCCAAGTACATGCGCAAGCACCTGTGCTAGCCTAGTCTCCGTTGAGGCTGACCGCCGCGACCGACTATCGGTCTGGAGGACATTATTATTAATATATTATTATATTTATGGTTTTTCTAATTCTCCACTAGTTTTTATTTCTTGCATTAAATTCGGAGCCTCTGTAATCAGAAGGCCCATGAAGTGCCCGCCTTATATAATTAAGGGGCACTAGCTTTTCTTGTTTGAGGTTGGCTATACCGGTACAGTCTATCTAAGTCCTCTGCAAGCTGGTTGGCAACCGCAGTTTTTTATTTTTAGTAGTTATTAGGAAGATACTGCTGTCCACGTCCAGATATTGTTACCAAGATGTATTGTATTGTAACTATAACAGGATAAAATTTAAAGGATAAAATTGTTGGGTTGTTATTTTATTTACTAAAACATGTGTGAGATATAACATTGCGTGGGTAGAGATATATTCTTGGTGCTAGTGATACCAAGAATATAACAATAGTATCAACATGCCTTACGTATATTCGGTGGCGAAATTTAAAGTGTTAGGTTGTTGATTTTCATTTAACATTAGCAAAGTCTATCAATATACAAAGTCAGTGAAATTATTACTTACAATAATCATAATGTTAACGAGTTTGTTCGTGACAATAAAAACTGCCGACTGAGTTACCAAAATTGACACTTTAATTGCCGAAAACCAATTACAACTTATAACACACAAATAATAAAATACAATTCACAGTTATATCGCTTTGAAGTATTAGCTTAATCCGCCCATTCAATACTGACTCCGTCGCGGACTTTACTGGCCATATATAGGGCCTTTTCCATTGAAACATCCAAAATGTTCGCGCACATAACGGTCCCGACCGATTAGGTGTAGAAAATTCTAGAAAGCTCTGCTAGTGCAGAACAACAAGCAGAACTAGTTTGCGCTAGTGGCATTAATTATAGCGCACAACAATAATTAAAAATAAATGTATGTGTAAGGCAATTATTACAATGTTAAAATTTATCATGGAATGTATGCCGTGTCTCTACCGTCATGCATTGAGTGCATTTTTTTATATAGAATACAAGCGACCCGCCCTGGCTTTGCCGGGGTGGGATTTATTATTATTAATGTGGCGTCATTTAGATTTAAGATAATCATCAAAAACCATTCATTTCATCGATTTTTTGGATCTCCAAAAAGAACCAGTAATATTTTTGAGAAAAAATATAGCCTAGATAACCCTCTATCGTTTCGTTAAGTTTCGTCGCAACTCACAATCAGTTCACAGATTATTACCATTTCACAGATTAAGCCAGACAGACAGACATATTTTTTTTAAATATGGTTGTTTATTTCTGAATAGCATGCAAATAACCCGAGCTTAATAGAATCCATTTATTTCAATTTTTTTTGTAGGATAGGGTGACAAATGAGCACACAGTCCACCTGATGGTATGTGGTTGTTCTGACTCATAACATCTTCATCCATCCTAGATTACGAATCAAAATGAAGATGTGTTGTCACCTCACGGCTGTTAAATGCCTCGTTCCCAGTAAAAATAATCGCCGGTTCTACACTCACCATACGCAACACATCAGCTACTATTTTACGCTGGTCTGTGAGAGCGTGATCCTTCCCCGATCGAGCCGATCCATTCGTGCTACAACTATACTACTAATATAACTGCAGCATGGCTCTACCACGTAAAAAAGTATGTTAGTAGCAAAAGTATCCTTTCAGATTTCTTTTATCTGTTAGTGGATGTACCCCGTACTTATGGCGGCGGCGTTGTTTACGTTTATTATTTCTTAATTTAAAAACCAAAGCCACAACACATGTTACTCGCCAAAAATCTATGGTGGTACTGAAGTAAAATTAAGCAAAACGCCAGCCGCAGTGCCTGATTGTATACGCCTTTGCGTTTTCAGCCATTCTTAAAACTCGCGTTTAATCGCAGTGCGTGGTCAGCCTAAATGCTAGGCATTTTTTTTAAGTCCCATAAAATAAAGAAAATACTTAAATCTTTTCATTCAACAGAATGAAACAGAGAGCCGTGGTAGCTCAGATGGTTACAGCTCGCTGTAAATTTCACAGTCCGCGAGCAAACCGGGTTCGATCCCCGCCGGCACC
>DWHP01007047.1:0-11132 GCA_018247895.1 Parnassius honrathi
TGAAGTTCGCCAACACGCATTGGGGCAGCGCGGCGGACACTTCCTTACCCTAAAACCCTCTCAGAAATGAGAGGAGGTTTGTGCCCAGCAGTGGGACGTATATAGGCTGTAACTTTACTTTACTTATATGCTTACCATCAAATGGACGAGGTCTTTGCTACCCTTATTCTATAAAAAACATAACTATTTGCTTCAAAAACACGTAGATTTTTTGAAACAGTGTTTATCATCCATTGTTTTGTACGCGAGTGCAAGTGACATTTGTAGCATAAGCAAGACGGAAAATTATTACGACTGGCACCGACGCGAGCGCGAATTACGCGGGCGCTATACTCTCTCTCACAACCTCACCCGCATCTCGATTTATCTTAGGAAAATGGCTTTCTGTACAATAATATGGACGGTACGATATAATATGGACGTACTTCGAGTGGTCATTTTAGTTTCGCTCATATTGTAATAATAAAGTCACAATTCGATAATTTGACTAAACTTTTAACAGAAGGTGATGATTATTTGATTGGGATCATATTCAACACCGCAATGGAAATCACTTAATGCAATTACTGATAAATACCTCGATTCTATGAAACCAAAATAACGGCACTTTTATTACTACTACTTCATGTGGAGGTAGTTTTAGCAGCACCAGACTGCTGCTAAAACTACCTCCACGCAGCGTACGATTCTAATTATAATTTACACTGTGCCTTATCAATTTCTGCAGTGATGTTTCGCCTTTTGAAAAAGCTAGCAAAGCACCTGCAATTCCCCTGGATTGCAGTTTTTCATGGGCGGCGGTAGTTACTTACCATCAAGCTAGCCGTATGCTCGTTAGCCCCCTTTTCTATAAAAAAGCAATATATTCGGTAGACGTACTAAGTGTCCCACTTAGCATCTTGCTTCAGAGTTATTCAAAAAATGTTAGCCGCGATGGAACTCCCTCTGCTTGCAACGTACTATTTCTCTATCACTTGTGGGTGTGAGATGCAACACGAGAAGCACAAGATGTTTTCAAGTGAGAACCGTTTTTATCACGCCTTATTACGTTTTTGGAGCTAGCTGCTGCAGCAACCTCTCAACCGTGTAACCTCTCTGTATCAATTTCATTTGTCACAAGAACGTGACATGATCCAAAAAATCCATGAGTTGTCGGACAGAACGCAGTCCAACAAATCATGATTTGGGTAGTAATCTGTACTAGCTATCAACATTTGATGTTAATATGTATATTTCTTATGACGGTTAGAAGAAATCATAACTGAACAAAGAAGCGTGTTTGCCTACAAAGTGTTAATAAATAATGTCGATCTACGCAACATTGGACCCGTGACTGAAGTCTTCATCAACTGCTGAATACAAAATCGAACGAGGCAGCCCAAGGTAACGCCCTAGGAAAACTTGATTAAATCTTAAACTCATTCACTATGAATTAATTTGCAATAATTGAATTCCTCGCCAATTATAGTTCAATTTAAATGGCAACGTTCTAAATACACACGATTAAATAGGGTCCGTTTATGCTCACATTCAAATTACGATTATCGATATACGCTAAACAAGTAACGTAATTCACAAAGTCATCAAATTCCAATTCCAAACTCCAATTTTATTTTTATAGCACTAAACGTGACTAACGAGTGCACATTTCACCTGAAGGTAAGTGTATTCTATGGTCTATAGTCATCTCTCACTATTCTCTGATAAGGATAACGACACGCTGTCAAACCCTCAACACTAAAACGGGATCCGTCTTTGTTTCATCTTTACCTTTTTGCCTTTACTTTATTTATTGTATTGAGCCTTCAGTTTTCGTCACTTATCCTACGAAAAACAGCATTATGCCAATATTCAACATCATCAGCATCAGCCCGCGGCAGTCCACCGCTGGTCATAAGCCTCTCCCAACTTCACTTAGCCTAGCCTTTAGCAACTCCCAGCCAATTTCTACCAACCATCTTACACATGCTTAGCAAGCGTCGTTATTCTGAAAAATTATTATGACTTCAGATAGATGCCGATATAACCGTCTCGTTTACGCCAATCGTAAAAAAAAACCGCCAACCTACGTCCAGAAAAGGACTTTTATGGACTGATGATGAATTTAATAAAACATACATCCATAAATATGTACAAATACAATCTTATGTACCTGCATTCAAAACGTAAGACTCACTCTAGGAATAAAATAAATAATTAAAAAATCAAAAACCCGACTACAAAAAAGACAATTTAAAATTAATGTACTAAAAAGATCAAAACAAGATTGAGAATACAAAACGAAATTAAAATAAACTATAAACAAAGTAAATTCTACGTCGGTTTAACAGACTATATGAGCTGAAAACCTAAGTAAAATATTAAGTTGAGTAGCAAGCGGAACCCGTTATCTTTCGGTTTGTAATTTGCAATGGGCCCCGCCTGCTACTAAAATTAATATTTTACATAGGTTCTCAGTTCATACAGTCTGTGAAACCGAAGTAGATTTTACTTTGTTTATAGTTTATTTTAATTTTGTTTTGTATTCTCAATCTTGTTTCGATCTTTTTAGTACATTACTTTTAAATTGTCTTTTTTGTAGTCGGGTTTTTGAATTTTTTATTATTTGTTTTATTTAAGACTTTTTAGTATGCCTGTCTTTTGTGTAAAGGTTTTTAACGATTTTTCAATAACTATGAGACTTAGAAAGGTAGGTCGATGTATATTTACTTAAATAAACGGTGTTTATATATTACATTTTTCTTCAAAACTTCAAAATATATGGTTAAAAATTTATAGAAAACAATTTAAGTATTTGTTTCCTTTTAAATGTTATTGGGTGATGGATATTAATAACTATTCTTTTTTCATATAATAGCACGGGGTACGACACAAACATTGCACATTTTATAAACCAGTTATTAAAAAGTTTATAAATCAATTTATAATTCCTAATTAAATTTAACCATACAACTTATAATCGATATTCGATAGGTTTGATTATTTTTTATTAACGTATTACTATTTTGCGCCAAAAATCTGCCATTTAGTTTATTTTTCCATCTAAGAACACTTGGGTTATTAAAACGAATAAAATGATACCTTAATTGTCGAAATCCATCCAGCCGTTTGTAAGATACGAGGTAATAAAGAAATTTAGAAACATACAAGATCGCGCGAAAAACCTTCCTTGGCAGCTGGGTAAAAAGAAGGAAGTGGAGTTTGATTTACATGTAATACGTAGCGCACAGACTAACAGGCTGTACTGCAACCGTAACGGTAACGGTGACGACAATACACAATGTGTTCTGTGATGTTAACTGTGTCTGCAGTCTGCAGGTGTTAACAATTAGAGTGTATGAGATGAGCTGCACTCGGGGTAAAACGTCAGAAGAACAAATAAAAGTAAACTCTGATTATCTACCTCGTGCGAAATTTACACGCATTTCCGAGTATCAACCTAGAGTGGATTTTCTAGGGTGCATAAACGAAATGACCAGGTTCCACAGTGGACTTCGGTAGGCTTTAATGTTAACGGAAGAATGTCGCTGTGCAATGAAAAACGAAACGAATCGTGGATGCTAATAGATTCGTCAATTGCACTTTTAAGTTATTATATGGACGAATACACGCTATTTGAATTCCAAAGATTCATAGACAAATTTTATGTTAAGCTTATTATATTAATATTACTGTATGCTTAAGCAATAAAGAATATCATTCTTTATTTGGCCCACAAAGTCAATTGACGAAAATTGTTTGATATGAAGCATTAATAGTTTAAAATAGTTATAAACGTATGACCTGACCTCACCAATTACCAGATGGTGTAGTCTGTTGGTCATACGCTTTAAATACTTATGTCATCATGTTTTCTTTTAATATGATCATATATCTAAATAAACATCGAAAACTATTTTATCAAAATACATTCTAAAATATATTTATTGATATAAAAAAATACATCCTATTTTTATGTCATGTTACAATTCTGTCACGTCACCTAGCGTAATGCTAGGGCCGCATCTGCGTCTATCGCCACAAAGCGACACGATACACGCAGATGTGACCGGCTATTAACGGATATCGTCGCAAACACTTGGGCTGCGTGTGCGTTTACGGGAGTTATCGCGCGGGTGGCGGTACATCAAAGGGTTTTACCGCATCAACATATTGCGCTGCCTAGTCAGACCAACGTTGTTCATTTTGGCCGTTGTTTTCGATCAGTTCAGACGCATGCAGGTGGCTGTGTAAAAATGGAGTGAAGTGATGAAATGGTACTGGAATTCCTTTTTATAGATTTCTTCTTTTTAGATTTTAATAAATACATTATGTAATTGTCAGCACAAATGTAGAAGTAAAGAAATTCGTCGTCCATAGTTAAACGTTTGAAGTGATTTCGGACATCTTGAATTATTGCATGATATATTGCATGAACGATATGCAAAATATCGAAGCTACATGACCACCGCTTTTATCGCGATAACTTTATAGTGTCAAACCATACGAAGCTTCGGCACGTATCACTTCGGGACGATACGCGCAGGTGCGGTCGTAGCATAACAGAAAGACTAAAAATTTGACATAGAACTGCTAAACTACGTTTTTTTACTTTAAACTACGCGTGTAGTATAGCGTTAAGTTAGAAGCGAGCTAACAGTGTTGAGAAAAACTCAAATAATTTTGCGTGAGTCTTCGATTCACTGTAGGAAAGCGTGATTGTACCAGTCGTTGTAGTATTTCCCTTGGTAGGTTATGGCAGTATATGTTTTTGTATTTTGTCGTTAGGAAATTGTAAATTTGCACACTGCAGCTTTTATTGTATGTATTATTATGTTAAACTGTATTATGTATTACGTTAAACTGTGGTCAGAAAAACAAGTAATGTTGTTTTTGTAGGTTATGTGCGGTTTTGTCACTTCCCTGGCGTCACCGTCTGACATATTCCGTACCAGGGAAAAACAAACGCGCCAGGGAAGTGACAAAATTTTATTTAGTTAATACTTAATGTTATAATGCTTCATTTCAACAGTTCTAGTTACTCAAGAATAATCGAAAAAAGGAAGAGGCTGGAAAAAAAATTAAATATTGTGCTACTAAAGAATTAAAAATGATCCGGTTAAAAATGCTGAATTAAAAATACAAATGCCTGTTAAAAAGAAAAAAAACAGAACTTTAAAAAAAAGAAAAGTGTCAAATTAAGAGCATTAATGTTATGGTTGAAATTAAACAAAGAGATGTTAGAAAAGTATAGAGAGAGGAGACTAAAAAGCATAGAGATCGCATCAAGCTACACACTACCAGAAAATTTCCAGTAACATCACCTACATCTGATAATGAAGACCAACCTCAAATTCCACAAAACAATATTTTTTTAAATATAGAATAAAGGTGACAACAGTGACGAGCACGTAGTCCACCTGATGTTAAGTGGATAATGTGGCAAATAGACATCCGCATTTATTCTCAATTAAAAATCGAAATTCATACGCGTTGTCACCCCTGAATACTGGTAGGTAATGCCTCGTTTCCAGTGAAAACGGTCTTCAGTTCTCTACACTCACCATACGAAATACAGCAGCATTTAAACTGCTATTTTATGCTGGCATTACCTGAGTCAAGGCGACCTATTTGTGCTAGAACCATAATAAATTGGCGGCGTAGCTCTATACCACGGAAAAATATAATAAATCTATTAATCGAATATAATAATAAATATAGTAATATCATATAGTAGTAGTCAGGTGAAATTACGAAATAACGTTATTAAAAGCAAAAATATGAAATTAAACAGTTACTTCAAATGGTACATGAGTATCAAAAGAAACTAATGGCATAAGTTCGTCAAATTTTGATGAAAAGGAAGGAGAGATTAGGGTTACTTTTTTAAAGATCTCCTATGAAGATGGTACTCTTTTAAAAATAGATAACAATGGCACGTCTGATGTTAAATAGAAATATATCTTTGATAAAATTAAAAATTTATTGTACTGCCACTGACTTCAACATAAATAAAATAGGAACATTATTAATGTATTCGAATTTACTTTCGAAGCACCAGCTTTTAAATAAAAAAATAATCATCGAAATCGTTTCACCCACAAAAAAGTTCTGAGGTAATACATAAAAAAACGTACAGTTGAATTGACTGAACTTCTACTTTCCGAAGTCGGTTAAAAATATGAAATTTTTCATTTATACTGTATTTTAATTAGACATACTGTTAGATAGTCATAGGACTAATAGGTTTGTCATTAGATATTGTTTTATGTTTTAATTAGAAATTTTATTTAGATCGCGTTTAAGTGTTTGAACATTTTATAACTATAATCTGTCAAACAGTATCTAGTCTGACTTTGTATTAGATAATTGCTTAATTTGTTTGAATGTCAGATGAGACCGATAAGCAGAAAGTATGCATTCTGTTATTTCATTCGGGTAATTGAAACTTAGACATTAATATTAAAAATAAGTTTTCACTTAGAAAGTATTAAAACTGAATGTTTTTATATATAAAAATATTCAAAGACTATAATTTATATGAGTTTTGTTCAATATCATTCCCCTTTCTTATCCAATAATCAATGGTCTGTCATTACTCTGTTTTAATTTGTCACTACTCTGCCAATATTGTCACTCTCCTGATGGCGCATTATGCTCTGGTGCATATGAAAACAAAAATGAAAAAATCTTTTGGCTCTTATCCTTGCCCTTGCCCTTATAAATGCAGAAATAGTGTCAAATATATTATTAACATTGAATTAAACAAATAATATTTCCTCCCGGGACACAAAAAAATCAAATTCCGTATATTCACCCATTTGCCACTTGATCGATGGTAACAATATCATCGTGAAGAGACTTACATGTTTGAGGAATAAAATATTTCGAGGTTACATTGTGAAGTTTACCAACACGTAATGGAGCAACGCGGAAAACTAATAAGGGCATCCACGACTTGATGTGCCACCTGAGCGGCGCCATCTTAGGAATGAAGTGAAATATTTTTCATAGCGGATAAGCCGAGATGATAAGAATAATGTTTTTTTCTTAAACATTAGCAGTATTTTATATTAATTAGATTAGAAATGTATAAATCACTCATATTAATAAAAGTAGAATTTTAAAAAAATTTGTAAAAAATTAAAAGATTTCAAAGACAGCATTAAGGCACTGTTCCTTGTATATACGTATACACTAAAAACTACAAACGTTTAATATAAATCGTACAACGATGATAACACTGTGCGACTAACTGCGTAACAAACAAATTCACCTTGGTACCAACTAACGACATCTGGTGAGCGTAATGTTATTAGTCCTCCGTGCTCAACAACACCCGCACGAGTGACGCGAGCCCGCAAACAGTAAGTTTACCTTTTCTGCAGACTCTAACATAACTTTTTACTTTATTACGTTGTCAGCTCCACTTAGTTTCCACAAGCTAGCTCTGAACGAGGGCGGGCGACGGCGTGCGGGGGCGGCTGCGCTGCCTAACTAACTATAAATTACAAGGTCACCAATTAAGATAACACCGGCCCGGACACGCTCTGCCTGCCGAGAGCTACGAGATAGTTATGACTCCTAGCTTTGTATACGTACATACACATAGCTTCACAATTGTTATCCTCGTTTATTATCCCGTGTGACCACGTTTAACAAAGAAAAATATCGGTTTAAATCAATAAACTAAAATGTGCGCGTGGTAGGAGGCAATGAGAATATTTTTATGACGCAGACCAAGTACATAAGTTTGACCCAGCCTCAGCGTCTCTTCTACTAGAAGACTATATACTTCTTTTACTAGGAGCTCAATCCCCTAGCGGTCTCATGAGACCGCGGCCATATTCCGTCAAATCCCTAGCGGTCTAATGAGACCGCACCCACCCACAGCACTATAGCCCATAAAAACTTATATTTAAAAACCACTTTTTTGTGAAGAAGTTTGACGTCATAGAATCAATATGAAATTTCTTATCCACTATTTGAATAAAAATTCAGTTAGTCTATAGATATTCATTTATAATCTACATTCAAAGTGCGTGATTATCTAGTGTTCGTTGCTGTATATTGTTGCGCCGATTTTTGGATTTTTCTAAGTTAGGAACAGTTTTTTATATTACAAAGTTTTTATGAAAGTTTTTGTTTGAATATAATTTATCTTTTTACGTAAATGATTCCGAGTAATATATAAACATAATAGTAATTTTCGTGGTACTGACATCCGCTTGGCGTGTATTTATCAAAATACAATAAAGTATTTTCGTAATGATTTATCCATTGTATAACTGACTTTTGTTTAAACTGTTGAATAGAGAATTTTGCATAGATTCTATAATGCCAAACTTTTATATCGAAAAGTAGCATGCGACTGCACCCACCCAGGATAACTGCTGTATAATTCATTTGGTACTTATAACAAAAAAGAATGTGACCAATGTGTCACTTGCCTAGCATGTCGCAAAAGAGAATTAATTGGATGTAACGTTTCGTAACTGTGTAGACAATAGACTACACAATTACAACGCATACCAACCTATGACTTCTTTTACAATTTTTCATTTAAAACATGACTCTACTGAAATGGATTATACTCGTAAGTAAAACATGGGACTGACTTTATACAGAAGTAATAACTAAAACAATAAGTACAAATTATATTAAAATTATATCTAGTACAGTTAAGTTATAGTCTAGTATTCTGGTATAGTGTAGTTTCAGCCGCAGACCTCTTCTCTAATTTCTAAGAGGATTCTGGGTTAGTGCGCATATTAATTCTTCCATTTCGTCATCTTTTTCATAAATAGTCTAGTGCTGGTTGTAATGTCATCATCTTCACCATTACAACTCCTCATA
This sequence comes from Parnassius honrathi, assembly GCA_018247895.1. NCBI lineage: Eukaryota > Metazoa > Arthropoda > Insecta > Lepidoptera > Papilionidae > Parnassius > Parnassius honrathi. The sequence goes on from DWHP01007047.1 coordinate 8,836, forward strand.
AGCCTTCCTCCAAGGAATGCTACAAAACACGCTTCTGAGTCCCTGCATTTATCACCTATCTACATGACTTACGACTCGTCGTCACTACATCTAGTGGGGGGCAGCCATACACTTCACCTGCCGGTACGCGACTGCCACTCGAGAACCTTTCCTCCCCATTAGTTGTCGGTTCTTTGAGCTATTTGGCCGGCCCATTGCTACTTCAGCTAACTAGCCCAACGGTATGTCGGTTACTCCCGTTCTACTGTTGTCATTAATGATGATCACGCAGAGAAGACCCGCGCAAGTTATGGAAAGGGCCTCGACTGCTCCTTAGCGACCTTGTGCTTCCTCGTACGGACAGCGGTGAAGAGGATATAATGTAGGAGGTGTCAATAAAGTTACTTGTGCCTGGTTCTAGGTATTTAATTAGACTTTTCCAATAAAAATAAATAGACATGTCGAGTGGGTTGTACCATATCGCCTATCGATAATAAAATAAAAGAGAAATAAATGCATTTGTTTTTATCGTGTATTCACTTACTGTAGTCTTTAACTTTGGGACGTGAGAACACAAATATAACTTATAGTTTCTGAATATCATTCGCCAACGCAACAATCTAAAAAGTTTAATCTGAACGCCGTACCGCTGCTACCGAAAGTCCGCCGCGACTTCACCTTGTTATTTGATAAAAGCCCGGATGCAAAACGAACATGATACAAAAATATTATGAGGTATGAGTGAACAATCGACAATACCCGGGCGAAACAAAGCAGGCGGCATTGTGGGATAAGCAGCAGCCATAAGTTACCAGACACAAATAAAAGATGCACGGACAATGGTGCGGTAAAACAGTAGCACCGATTTGCATATCGAGAATCGAAACCCTCTCACGCAGCGCGCGCGCTATCTCAATCAATCAGCCCTTTACCCCTTTCCCTTACGATATAAATTCCCTTAAGTTTCTCACTCGGACCTTCGGAAGCTTCGCTGCCATGTATACCGGTATTGTCGTATGCGTTATTCTAGGTTTTGCTCTTTTAAAGAAATTCGCATATGAGGTGAAAATCTTATCGTGTTTCGGTGTCCTTTCCAATGCTCTTTGATCGGGCGGCGCTGAGCGCGGCCGGGTCGAGCCGCCGGGCACCTGATACTGAGTGTTTTAATCTTATACATAATCATATAATATAAACACTCTAGCTGTATATATTTTTCCTATCTTTTTGTGACATTGGCTAAAAAGCTTGAAGACAAAAGAATACATCTTAAGCTGTAAAAAATATTGTGTTAATTTTCTTTACAATATTTTTACGTGTTACATTATGATGCATACAAAGTTATGAGGATATGCATAAATTGCCGCTAAAGTTAAATGAATTGCAGAGCGCAAGACGGTTAGTAATTAAAACACAGATCCCATTATCGTTTTAAATATTGTAACTTTATACGTGATAGAGCCACGTTACAACTATGTTATGATCGTGGAGCAAATAGGTCAGTTCGACTGGGGAAGTAACATGCTCTCACAGAATGCAAGGGTAAAATAGTAGCTCAATACTGGCTGTTTTTCGTATGGTGCATGTCTGTCTCTTCACTCCGGTTAGAGAACCGGAGACCCTTTTTACTGAACACGAGACATTCCAACCATGTCCTCAGGAGTGACAACGTATGCAGAATTTTGAATCCTAATCGAGGATAGATGTAGATGTCAATGCGCCACAGCATCCACTTACTATCAGGTGGACTGCGTGCTCGTTTGTCAACATTGTTCTATAAAAAATATACTGAGAACTGTCATTCATGAAATGAGGTCTATAGTTAGAAATACGTTGTATCTGCCATATGTATATATGTTTGAAGCCTTTACTGGTATCCAGTTGTACCGCTTCCCATGACACCCCCGAGGCAAATCGCGGAGGTGCATTTTCTTATATTATATTGCTCATATTGCCCAACCGATGAACGATATTACGTAGGTACAATACTCGAGCCGTACTCTATCTAACTTCAATAAAAAATAGTTTCATGGACATAAACCTTAAGTAAGTATTTGCATAGATTTTTTTACCTTCATTACAATCTACCAAATTTCCATTATTGAACATAGCCCCCCCCCCCCATAAATAGCTTTATTGGGGAAATTTTGCCTTAGTTGTCACGCTTGGAAGATGGACGCTTGGGATGACAAGTGTAGTTATTTTTATTATTTTAGTTATTACTAAAGTTTATTAGAGATATTAAGAGCCGTGGTAGCTCAGATGGTTAACACTCGCTGTAATTATAACAGAACGCGAGTAACCCGGGTTCGATCCCCGCC
>DWHP01007048.1:0-11131 GCA_018247895.1 Parnassius honrathi
TGATGCCCCGATCTGCAAGAAAGCTGGTGATCCAATCGCACAATTTCTCGGGAAGCCCATAGGAAGGGAGCTTCAAATGAAGTCGTCTTATTATTCGAAAACCCTTTCAAAAATGAGAGGAAGTGATACTAGAATGGCCTTACCAACAGGTTGGATATTTTTCTTCATATTCATATAAAATCATCCCTGAGGTATAAGTCATTAAATGAAAAATATGATTTTCTAAAAACAGTTCAGTCGTTCCAGCATCTACACAAAATAAAACATAAACTGCGTTAATACAAAAACTTTTTGAAAAAACTCAACACCACGCAATAAGTCACATCTGATTGAATTAAATCGCAGCCAGCTTACTCAAAAGAAGTACTAACTTTTAGCAAAAACACGCAAATTATGTAATAATTTGTGTTTAACAGTGTTGGTTTTACAATTATTTCATTATGATGTGTATGTATATTATTTGTGACATTCTTATTAAACCAAATAAATAAAAAAAAACTTGCTTTGTTAGGCCTACCAGTTGCAGAAGTACGCCCGTACCTACTTTAATATTTTACTGTGAACTCAAACCGTTCTTTGAAGCAAGAATTATTTCGCTACAATTATGTTCAGACTTGCATTGAGTCAAATTGTTAATTTTTACAAACAACTAAGTAGTGAGATTATAAACGTCCGATTGTTGGAAAAGCCTTACATGAATGAAATGCATAACTGTACCTAAATTTTATTCTGTAAACTAAAGGCGTTTTACATACGTTAATTGCACAAAGACAAACATCTAAACCCGGAATAATTTTAGGTCATATCAAAGCTTGTTCTGTGCGAGATTCGGACCCGCCACCCGCAACGCCTCATTCAAATGCTCAGCTGAGTCACTATGCTACTAAGTCGTCAAGAAAAGTAATTAATTTACATGAAATATAATAAAAAAATTTTAATTATGAAGTACATTTAAACACTAGAATTACACTAGAAATTAGAACATTTAAACACTCTGACGAAACTATGGGCAACTAAATTTGGATCAATCAGATGCGGGGTTCTCGTCATTTATTTATTTACAACCTACTGCTCAACATAGGCCTCCTTCAATAACTTTTTCATAGAGGAGATACTTGTCAATAATTTCCACTGGGCAAACTTTTACAAGTTTTACGTTATTTAAAGATGTTTTAGGAATTTTCATTGTAAATCCCTATCATTACGATATCCAAGTGAAGGTATAGAAAAGTGGATATCATCTTAAACCACAGTTTGAATAAAGGGAATGGCCGTTACGTCACCAACACATGGATAACAATTACTGTTGAAACTTTAGTCAAACGTCAGTTTGAACCGCGAACAGAGTCGCTTAAAACTTCATGGTACATAAGCAATACGCGAGTACAAAGTGCCAGCCCTTTACAAGTTCGATGTTTAGTAAAGATCCTCCCCAAAAAATATAATTAAATACAGTCCTAAGAAGGTATCGATTGAATTCCTGCTCGTCCCACTACGCTGTGGGATGCCGCTCTACACTACTTCAAAAATACCCTGTATATACAACTAAAGTCCGTATAAGGTATTGAGGTAGATACGAATGCCAGAGACGTGAAGATAAGAGGCAGGTGGTATCATGGCCGGAAGATATTCACCTATTCATATTTTAACGGCAGTTGCCACTCGTTCGGTTGTAAACGAATGAAGTCATGACTGTCGTGATAGCTCTATTCATCGGACATCGGCTGCAATGCACCCAGCAACGACTCTATTTTAAAAAGCCCTGTAAACATATTAGCTATGTTAATGGATTCGTTTACACCTTCAAAGTACACAGGAAGGGTAGGCTTAATATTAAGTTTGTTGGTGGCTTTCCAGAATTTTATTAAAATAATTTTCCTTACGATGTGATGCTATGAATCTGCTCTTGTTGATTCTGACACCAGTTCTGTTAACTCTTCAATATTTTTGTGTTTAGCAGTTATCGTCATATATAGGACCACTAATTGGTTTATTTATGCCACAACCATACGCGATATTTAAGCCTAGCTGATAGCTAGTACGTGTGCTCCCCCTACATGTCTGTTCCACCCTACAACATGACTACTACACTTATAACATATATAGTCAGCATAACTCTGTATAGCAGCTTCTGATAAAAATAGTAACCATATTATTGAACATGTCATGAATCATTAACTTGTGGAGTGTAGATGTAGTTGTAGTGGTAGGTATGGTACCTACTGGTGAAGTCCGTTGCCGGAATAAGCGACTAAGTCACAGCTTAACAGTTTTATATTTTAAACCACAACAAGAGTCTCACATAAAGAAGTAGAAGGCGATATATATAATCACAATATACAGAAGATAAAAGCAGAAAGTACAGTATACAATTACAAGCACCAAATGAGAAGTTAACAATTATATCTAAAAATCGACGTAGGCGCGAGCGGCACAGGTTTCGCGTAGGGCGGCTAGATCGCGACTGGTTGGTCGTTATTTGAAATGCGGCCTATGAGCATTCCGTGACATAGGCGCGTTACTAAAGTACACTTAAAGTTGCAGTTAATAATTTTATTGGTGCCAGCGGGGATTGAACTAGAGTTGCTCGCGTAATGTGATTTTACAGCGAGCGCTAACCATCTGAACTACTACGGCTACTCTGAGCTTCCACGGCTACTCTGAGCTACCACGGCTACTCTAGGCTACCACAGCCACTCTCAGAAACCACGGCTACTCTGAGCTACCACGACTACGAAAGCTAAAAGGCTAAATGCTGAAGCATATATGTGGAAGGTCTCAAATAAGTAAAATTATTATATTCATAGAAATGGGACTTGAAAAGGATTATTATAGTGGCGTGTATGCTGATTCATGAACAACTGAGACCAAGGTAATCATGGCATCGCTAACCGATGTGTCCTAGACATATCATCTTAGTGTCGGTAGTAAACTGGTTTGTTGTAACAATACGGCTTTCCCGTGGTCATCGCACACCCATACCGTTTGTGGTCGGCGTCGTAGCTCGTAGCGATGCGTCGTCTATCTTTCGGATTGAGATGAGTGTGTTTGGTAGCACTTTTATGTGTAACAAGCATACTCAATTTCATGTCTTAGTGCATTAGCACTGTGATACGTGGAGTTTTGTTTACTAGCGTCTTAGTAGCGTGCTACTATAATACGTTCTTGCTATTTTTTAGTTAACAACAATACAAATTTTGTTACCAAAGTCGATAGGGATCATGGGTGTGTTGTGAGGGGGCGCCATCTCTATGATAGTTGCATTGATGCTTATTGCTACTTGCGGTGGTTGCTGTCTTGTGATGGATCTGCGGGTGTGCTGCGCCTGATTCGACGCATTCTTGTGGTTCTGGTCGATGGAGGCATGCAGGTGGTGATGTCTGCTGGGATGTATGGGGGACCTTGGGATGGTGTAAGCCTGTCGAATTGATGCTTGATGCGATTGGTTGGTGGAGCATATGTGTCGATCTCTGGCGAGTGGCAGCTGGAGGAAGCATCTGAGGACACTCTCAAGGCTGCGGCCGAAAGTCGTTCAACGTGGACCCCATTCCCTTGGGTGAGCAGTAAACTCATGACACGCTCTGCGGCCCCGCTAATTATGTATATATATAGGTTTGTTTTTAGATTTTGGTTTGGGAGTCCGATCAAGTACCTCGTCGCAAATGGTCGCCTACGACCCAACCGCGCAGTGCAATAAATCGGTTGAGCCTATGCGCTCCCAGTGCGTTAATCAAATAAAGAAGAACGAAGACAAAAGATAGTTACCTGTTCGCGGAAGTGCTTCAGTGTTGTTGTACGCCATTACGGCCGCCAGGTGCATTGGACCACCGGCCCATTATTCTATTGTGTACTGCTAGTTTAGTGCCCCACGTTCTGCTGATTTCCAGTAAACCGTAAGTAGTTTATTGTACACCGGCTGCCTCAGAGGCAGCAATTCTATTGTTTTAATTTCTGTGTTCGCTTGTCGCATTAGGCGACAGCTAGGTACACACCCTAGCGTACCAACGCACTAGTTGTATAAGTGTTCGTTTAGGCACACACCTCCCGCGCCGAAAGGTTGGGGGGCTTGATACTGACACGATGGCGGCTATCACTATAGCCGAACTAACGGACTTCTTTAGTCAAGTGTGCCCCGACGCTTGGGCTGCTTTCCTAGCCTCGCGCGGCAAGGCCACTGCTGAACTCCCCGTTTTACGCATCGATGACCCTCAACCACCGGACCCTCAACACCTGTGTCCATAGACTAAGTGTACGACGTTGCGCCTCCCGCGCCTACTGCGCTCTCCACCCGCAGTACCTCCCCGGGGTTTTCGGACGCCGAATCAGGCTTCGAGATAAAAACTGACATTAACCGACATGCTGAAACCCAAGACGAAGGTTTCACCCTAGTCTCGGGTAAAAAGCGCAAGCGCGCCGCCGCAAAAAAGGGAGACCAGCCTCAATCGACCCCTACGTCCACAAACGCCACTCCGGCAAAGAAAGCCGCGCCTTCCGCGCGCAATAAGACCGCAAACAAAACCGCAAACCCGACTCCGGCTGCAGTAAGGAAGGAGAAACCGCCATCACCTATAATCTTGCAGAATAAATCTCGCTGGAGCAAACTATCCAAGTGGATAGACTTCAAAAAAATCTTCTGCCCCAAAGTCCACAATGGACCCCAGGGAATTCTCATTTACGTCGCAACGACGGATGATTTCCTCGCATTAATTGCGCATCTTAAAGCTCAGAATCTGAGCTTTCACACCTATTTCCTCGCGGAGGACCGCAACCTCCGTGTTGTCGTCCGCGGGCTCCCTAAAGAGCTCGAAACCGAACACATACTAAGCGATCTTAAATCGCCAAATCTCCCAGTTAGGGAAGTGCACAGGATGCACCACGCCTTCGACAAGAGGAAATATTTAGATCTCTGCCTCGTCATTCTGGACCTGTCTCCAGAAGCCAAGGAAATATTCAATATCTCACGAATCTGCAACCTCACGGGAATTGCAGTTGAGTCTCCTCGAAATAGTAGCATCGTTGACCAATGCCACCGATGCCAATTATACGGCCACTCGGCCAGAAATTGTTTCGCCTGGCCTAGGTGCTTCAAGTGCCTAGGCGATCATGGCACATCCGAGTGCCCTCGAACGCCCGAGTCGGAAGGCCCTCCGAGCTGTGTTCTGTGTGGCAAAGAGAGACACCCAGCGAGCTATCGCGGGTGTACCAGAGCGCCGCGTAGGATGCAGAACGGAGGAGCAATCCGACGCGGTCGCTCGGCCAACTCGAGTAGGTCACGCCCACTGCATTCTGCCCCTTCAGTCGCACCAACCTCAGTGCCGTAACCAGCGCCCGCTCAGGCTACAGCCAAGCCCACCCCTGCCAAATGGACTTCCGGGCAAGGCCCAAGCCCTCCGGTGCCTTCAACACCTAAACCCAATGCGTGGGTTAAGCCCCCGGAGATTGTCAACGCGGCCGCCTCACGACCAGCGCCTCCTCGCCGGGCCCAGATACCCAAACCCGCCCCTCAGGCACAGACAAACCTTAATACTGACCTCCCGTTAGTATTCAGTTTTGCCAGTCATGTTGCTGAAGTCACGACACTGGCCCGCAAACCAAAACTCGTAAAAGCCACCAATTGCCTAGGCGAATGTTTTCGCCTATGGAGAATTGATGTGAATCCTGAAAAAAGTGTAGCAGTATACTTTCAGCGGAATTCAACAGCACGCTCTAAAACAAAAACAATTTCACTCTATTACCGCCCAATCCCTTAGGAAGAATCGGCCAAATACCTAGGCGTTACGTTCGACAACCGCATGAGTTTCGCGAAGCACATAAGTGCAGTACGCAACAGAGCCAGGTCAGTCATTGGCCGTCTACACCCTCTAGTTAACAGCAAGAGTAAGCTGTCGCTAGGACACAAACTCCGGCTGTACAAAACCTGCGTTAGACCTATTATGTTCTACGCAAGTGTAGCTTTCGCCCACACCTATAAGTCCCACCTATTAAAACTCCAGAGTCCAAAATTTTTGCATCCGAAAAGCCACCGGTGCACGGTAGTATCAATGGAACTCTGATTTACGCAATGATTGTGAATTACCCTCCATCTCCGAATACTTCAAGGAGATGTAACGCTACTTTTAGAGTCCAAAACTTTTTCATCCGAAAAGCCACCGGTGCACGGTGGTATCAATGGAACTCTGATTTACGCAATGATAGTGAATTACCCTCCATCTCCGAATACTTCAAGGATGTGTAACGCTACTTTGGTAGAGTAGAAACCCACCCTAACCCGCTAGTGACAAACGCACCAAACGTCGCGCCCTATCTCCGCAGACCACGAAATATTTTAACTGAACCACCACAACCGCTCGATCCAGTCGACCCAAGCGTCGCAGGCACATCACACAATGCCCCTACACCCACACTGAATGTGACAAACACTATTAGGATTACGAATGGGGCGCGTCGCACCCGTAAACAGCCACGACGCGTTCCAGCACATACCGCGTACACACCGTACACCCGCGTTCCTGGGTGGTTCTCACCGCCCAGACCATCGACCGACACGAGCCTAGCAGTCAGAGACGGGGGTCCGCACTCCCCCGCTCGGACACGGGTTAGATAGCTCAATTAACGCCTAAAAAGGAGACATGATGATTGGTAACAATACCAAATCATAAACCATTTCATCATCATCATCATCCTCACGTCCATTGGCCTTCCACGAGCTTCACGCGAGCCCTGAGTCAGATAAAGCTGTAAGAGTCGCATAGACTAACAAGCAATAACATCCAGAAACTAGACATGATGCAGAGCTCCTCTATTTGCACTGGGTCGGCGCGGTGGACGGAGGTCTCTTTTCTGCTCCACAAAACTTTTTAGAAGTAATTAATAATAAGTCTCACTCCTCCTTAGGTTAGAAATGTATTTCCAAGATTCATATATTAATCAAGAGTAGCTATTCATGTCCCTGGTTTAAATATTAACTAACCATTTATTAAATACGTGAGGATGATTTCGGCTATTTTGAACTTATTGATTTTATATTGAGTTACATTATATTAATTGAGTTATATGTACTACTTAGAGAAGTTATTCCAAACAAAAAATGTGCGCTACTCAATGTATGAGTCGCGCATGTGTAATTGCATATGTGCTAATTTAATACAATATTACATAATATGTGGTGATGGATATAAACTGCTTATACTGGTTTTTTCAGTTGTATAACAAATAACTTTAGTTACTTCACTTCAAGTACTTGAGTTCAAATTTAAGCTTTGACTTGAATTCTCGTATTTTTAGCGCCGCTCCGCATTGCATGAATGTCAAAGCCACACTAAATGACACTAAAGTAAGGTGTACGGATTGCAGTACAGTTCAATTGAACATATTAAGTGCTCGAAATGCGAAATTTAGTGCGTAGCACATATATATCGATGGTTTTGAATAATATACTTATTTTTATGTCAGTATTACGTAATAGTTTTGTTCATTAAGATTGTGACAGACAGCAACTTTTGTTTTCAGGGGAACGCATTATTTTATATATATTAGTATTTTTTTATTTATAACTGTTCCCTTATGCCTTAATTTTTCATGATAATCCAGCTAAGTACTTATAAAACGATTAATTTTACTCTTATTATTGCATTAATATTTAATTTGGAAATATTTTTATATATCATATGCCTTTAGTCTTTATTATATAATGTGTGTATAAGCAATATAATTTGTTTTTGTTTTGAAAACAAGTGTCTAAAAGACTATTTTTTATAGAACACTAGAAATCTGCCCCGGCTTCGCATCGGTGTTTTCTGGATCTCCACCTACCGGGTCCAAATTTGAATGTAACCATCTAAAGACCTATTCATAAACACACAAATTGTTTATTAAAATCGGCCGAGCTATTTTTGAGTTTTAGCGATACTAACAAACAACAGTTGCTTTTATATATTAGAGATTTAGTAAATATCGTATGTCGATCGCCTGCTTCGATAATCAGTTTCTATTACGTAATTTATATTGTTCTTGTGATTATTATGTTTCTACAACTTATTTCTAAACTCCTAAGGTTATGTACACACTGACAATATACAAATATACATAGGTTTGATTATAACAATGACTGATTTATACTCGGCGACGACAAAATACATCATTAAAAAAATCATGAATTCTTGGGAAGTTAAAAATTCGAAGAAAACATATGTGTAAGTCCTCCAACACGCATATGGATTGTGCGGTGTAATTTTCCCTCGTAGAAAAAAACATGTCAGAAATTATAGGAGGCCTAAGCTCAGCTATACAACTTTCATAAATATTACTGTACTCTACTGTATGAGTGGGACGTGTGTAGAATATTTACTAATTTACGTGTAAGTAATATGTAAAAAGCCTTTATTTTAAGGGCACTGTGACTTGTATCACATTATATTAATACTATCCTTCATTTATCTACTGTGATCAAATTTTATTAACACCTAATTAGATAATATTATTACGTTTTTGAGTTTTATATTGGACATTTAAATATTTTGTTAAGATTTTTACACAAATTTATACAATAAAATGCACTTCATATATCTGATGTTTTTTTATACGATATATACCTTGTGTGCCCTTATTCTATAAAAAAAAACAGTTCATCAACAGGTAAGTGGACGTTGTGACCCATAGACATCTATGTTTATCCTTGATGAAGAATCAAAATTAATGCGGATAAGTTGTTACCCCTGAGAACTAAAATGGAATACCTCGTTTCAAGTAAAAGGAGTCTTCGGTTCTCTAAACTCATCAGAAGAAACATTGGTATTCTGTGAGAGCGTGGTCAGTCCCCAGTCAAGCCGATCCATTCGTGCTACTAGATTCAGCATGACTACCACATACAAACCTACAATACATCGGACTTACGTACGTACAAACCTAACTAAATCATGTATTATTATGTATGTGAGCACTGAGGGACCTTGCCGGGAATTCGCGAAACTAATTGCTGAGGATTTAGGCCTAAAAAAATTGTACAACGAATCCTTGAATTTGTAAAAGAATATATAATAGTATATCGACAAGATCTCTGAAAGTATCTTAAAAATTAAGTTAATGTGATGGCAGGTATTTTGTAAAGAATATGTAAAGCTTATTTTACTAAGTAACAAGACAAAGTGTTAAAGATAAAAGAAACAAGTAAATATGTAAACTGATCCTCCGCCCACACAATTTTCTTTATAAAATCGTGAAAATTTCTTAGATCATTTAAAAGAAAAAGCAATAGAGCTCAATATTAGCGCAATTCAAAGAGCCAACTGTTAAAACTGTGGTCTCTCATTCCACACGTCTCCAGACATAAACACATGAACAGAATCTAAGGATTACATTAATGCTAAATTATTTACGACTTTATAGTTTAAATTCCTTTTAGTAAAAAATTTTTAGAAACCTCTTATTCTATTTTCAATATTGAAAAATGTAAATAAAAAAACTAAAGAAAAAAAGCGGCAGCAAAATTGTTAGTAATTCGTTACATCAAGGAAGCTGGAATTGTTCTACTGATATTAATTGTTTTTTTCTTTTAGAGTCATTTGAGTCCAGATGAAATGTTTTGATCCGTGAGCATGATAGAAAATGGTGCTATTCAACGTGTCGTTGTTGAGGCCTTGCACACCAACCAAGATGTAATATCTAGGTTGTGGTCACGTTATCGCAGTACTGAGGATGTGGCTGAACGGCACACGGGTAGATATCGTAGTACTACGCAGAGACAGGATCGATTTCGCCAAAATGACCGCTAAAAGACAACCCAATATCAAAGCAATGCAACTATACTACAAAGGCTCCAGGACGACAACCAGCTGCTTGTAAGTGACCAAACCGTGCGAAGGAGGTCGCATGAAGTTGGTCTTCATGTTTGAAGACCGCTACGTGTTCCTGCATTGCAACGTGGCAATCGCGATTGACGGCTTTAGTAGGCTCGACGAACATGAGTAACAAACAATGTTCTTTGATGCTGTATTCACGAAGAACACGCGTTTGAAGAACTCCAGGGAGAGTTAGCCATCTACGGCACCCTCAGGAGGTCCACTCATACCAAGCCGGGACAATCATGGTGTGGGCAGGAATTCGTCACGAAAATAAAAATCCAATATTTTAAAAAATATCAACAGTTTTAGTTCGAACTCTGTTCATTTGGAATGATCAGTTGAACTGACCGTGTGTGGCGACCATAAGGGAAATGCACTCGTTATTTTGACCGCACAATTTTTTTGAAAAAAAATCTCGAGTATATTTATTTTTCATATAGTTATTTTTATTGGTGAATGATGTAAAATCCTCGTGTCATAAATGAATTGTAAGGTTTCTGAAGTCTAAATGATGGTTTTATAAATTTGTTTTTGTTTCTAGTATTCAGGTTATGAATGCCACTATGTTTACTATAAAAAAGTATTTAAAAAAAATCATAAACCGCTTACATTTGGACTCTGAAACGAGAAACAATTGAAATATTTAAACACCACGAGAAAATACCAGACGAAAGTGTTCTGGATCCACAGATTACCCCCTAATAGATACCGCATCATGGAATATTTGTTTTGTTCTGTTTCGATTTCACCAAATTCCACGGCGTGCATGAGTTGCGGGGGACGTGTCAAATGCCATGTGATTGGATAATTGAAGGTTGAAATTAGAATTCTCCGAACCATAGTGATGGGACGGGGTTGGGACGTTGATCGATAAATTTGAGATTTATTGATTATTGATAAATAAATAAATTTATCAATTTTCATTTGAAATTTGTTAAAAAATAAAACAGTTTATATTATAAAACAATACATATATTTGTACATGTAATCTAATGATTTCTTAAATTTACGCGAACACTACGCATTGAATAAAACTATATATACGGATTTTATCGGTTTCAGGAATGTTTGACGTCTCAATGTCATAGTTAGCCCGGCTACCTTCAGTTTTTGAATATTGATTTTTGGTCCGATCTACACTGAACGAGCTTACAGTATCTTGAGGTATTGATCTTGAAGATTTGGTAATTATAGGATCCCAAGGAAATGGCAGCTCCCATCCATCGACCGTGGCCGGCTTCACTCGGTCGCTGTGATGTAGGCGTGTGACCCAAAGCTTGTTGTCTTGCAAT
>DWHP01007049.1:0-11131 GCA_018247895.1 Parnassius honrathi
GCCCGGTTCTTAAGCAGCGGGAGGTTTAGCAGCTGCTTAACGTATTCGTCCGCTATTCGCTGGACGTTGGTGTACCTTCCTGCGAGGAGGTCCCGAGCAGTCTGATAGGCATCGTCCGACAATTTCAAATGGCCGACGACGGCCAGGGCCTCCCCCTCCAATGACGCTTGGAGGTACGCCATCATCTGACCTGGCGTCAAGTCCCTCTGGGCGTCCACTATGCTATCAAAAAGTCCAACAGGGGGGAGGGGTGAGAAGGGTGCTCGACAATAGGAGCAGCGGGGCCCCGCCCTGGCCTCTAGGCCTCTATAAGATGGTAGGGGGTAGGGGGGGCTCGGTCTTAGGGAGGTTGGCGACGACTTACCCGGTGGATTCCGACTCTCCCTGGGCACGGCTCGGTTAGCTGCCCGCAGGTCGTCGACGGTGCCCGCTGCGTTCTCAATTCGCCGGCACTGCCCCTCCAGGAATCACAACAAGGTCCCTGAAGGGCGGAATATAGGAGGCACCGTCCCCCCCGTGCCTCTGCTCAAAATGGATCCGAAGATCGAGAGGCAGGCGGGACAGCATGATGTGGAGCAACAAGAAGGACCATTTGTCCACCGGTAAAACCAGCCGCCTCAACGAATTACAGGCGATCAAGACTGGATTTTCGATGTCCTGACGTAGTCTGGACCGGTCTGTAAGCAGCGGGAGGTTTAGAAGCTACCTATCGCATTCGTCCGCAATTCGCCGGACGTTGGCGTACCTTCCTGCGATGAGGTCCCGGGCGGTCTGGTGGGCATTGTTTGATAATTTTAAATGGCCGACGATACCCAGGGTCTCCCCCTCCGGTGAGGCCAGGAGGTACGCCATCTTCTGGCTTGGTGTCAGGTTCCTGCGGGCGTCCACTAGGCTACCAAAAAGCCAACAAAGGTCAGCCAATCAGAGAGGACCCCGGAGAACCTTGGCAGGCCCAGAGTTGGGAGTCGTCCCAATAGCTCCGGCTGAGTGGGCTGCTTCCGAGGGGACTCGAACAGGTCACAAAGCCGAGCTTCACGTGCTTCATTAGCATACTTGGCCCCCGCCTCGATCAAGTCGTCCGTGAGTGAAAAGAACTGCTCGTAGTCCGCGAGGCAGGAGTCTAGGACTCACTGTTCCGCATCCGAGGTCAACAGTTCTGTGCAAGCCTCCTCCACTTCGGCCCTTCGGGCCGTGACCTACTCCAACCGCTTCTCTAAACTATGGACCCGATCGGGTCGCCCTATCAAGGTATGGGCATTAGCGGCCCAGCGCAACTCGTCGGTGGCTTGTGCGATGGCATCACTACTCTGTACAAATCACTATCAAACCAAATCAAATACGTAGTCAACTAGCTTACAAATGCAAAATACTACGATTTATTTCCTTGCAATATTGAGCGGAACAAATATTAAAACAAACGCTAATCTCTTTTAAACAAATAACAGCAAACACAGAGACATAAAATCAATACTTAATTTACATAAGCAATAATCAACAAATAAGGATGTCAATACATTTTTTCCTTTTCAATTACACTACACGGCAAGTACACACTACAGACGGTCAGGCAAAGTTGCCTCGCTCAGGCGACCGACCCTTCGCTAATTTAGTCTATTGTAATTACTCTAATCTATTATAATATCTGACGCGTAGGTATCTAACCCCATCTAAACTCCTGCTTGCACAGCCTAAAGGGCGTGGTACTACGTTCTACCCACTAACGAAACAAAAAAAATTATATTTCGGCCGGGCGCGGCCGTGGAACAAGAACTGCTACCAGAATGGTAGCCTAACAGGCGTGGTTCTAGCCACCGCTCCGCTAACAAAACAAAAAATATACGCTATATTATGGCCGGGTGCTACCGGGGAACAAGAAACCACGCTCTGCTACGAGAATGTTACGGCCCGCAGTTGCCCAGACAAAGGTCGACTAAGATAGTGCCCATGAGTATCCTAACTCGGCGAGCAACAGAGGGGAGGGCCCAATGGCCTATGGAGAATTATTATACATATCGCCAGCAAGCAAACAGAACTTACCTAGTTCCGGAGTAGGGTCGACCATAAGGCGACGTCAGGGATAAGTCATACACATACCTTATGTGAGCTGACGTCACCGATGACAGCGGCCACACCCGATGTCGTTGCCCTGCTTCAAAGGATGCACTCACTCACGGGCAACGTTATCTAAACTCAAAGGTTATGTCACTTAGCACAAAACTATAATCGAAGAGAACGCAATCTCCTCTCGAATCACAAAGTTTAGCGTTCAATCGACAAAGCAAAATCACTTCGTACTATATCAAAATGATAACTCGCGACCTAACAATTTAACCGACAGGGCCGTCGCGCACAAGAGATTGTTCCAGACTCACCGAAATTATTTAGTGCGATATCAAAATGCCGCATAGTTGCTTATGCGGCATTTTGATATCGCACTAGTCCTAGCACTTTAGTCGACACAAATTAACAGCAAGTGAAGTAAAAGTGATTAACACTCATTTTCCATAAAAGTCTCGTTGGCACGTATATTAACGAAAATAAGACAACACAAAGGGGAGGCAGCCGAGCGCGCTATAACGATTTCAATTTAACTCTTCAACGCGGCAGTCGCGGGCGCGGCTTAATCTAGACTGACTGGCTAAGCGGCGCGGCTGCCGCTCGCAAAAAACGAATCCCTCCCCGCACAACCCGCTATCAAACCGGTTCCCCGCTCGAGACTAGCGTCATGAACGAGCGTAAACAAGTAGGTTCCAGTATTATCTACAGTCTGTTGAGGCAGTTCCCGAACTTATAAAGGCAGCCACTGAGTAAAGTATTTCGTGTGTATATTTTGTTATTGCGACTGCTGATCATAAGATACTGGTTTCGAATTCCAGGTCGGGCCATTAAAAATCGATTATTGAGTTTTTCTGCCAAAAAATTCTTAGTAGCAGTCGGGAGTCAGGATATTGGTGGTGTTTCACCACAGTACCTCGTCCTCTGTCTGATGTTCCTGGGGTCGTGTTGGTTTGCCATTCCATCGGACTATGAGAGTGAGAGAATGGAGAGGGCAATTGTACCTGCGCATTCACTCGTGCATTATAATCCCGTTCTGCGCAGATGGCTCGTCTCCGGTAACAAGATTGTAAAGTGCCGATACACGGCGCGAGTATTTTCAAAAATGCAATCTGTTTCACATCGCTCGCTCCGTGTCACCTTCGAGCGATAGATAGAAATGCAAATGTTGGAAGTAATTGCATACATTTTCTTTTTAAAATTTTATTTCGAGCAATAACGTTTTCACACCCCTAAACCTTTACAAAATGAAACAGTTTCGGTCTCATTAGATTCAGTATACCTTAATTTAGGTCTGTAAGCTTCCTTTTTAGTAATTCAGTTTAGTCTCTAAAAGAAAACGCTCGAGGAAGTTTTCAAGTCAAAAATATAGATATATTTAGCCTAATTTTTCATTATATACCGAACCATTCGTGCTACAACTTTACTACTAATATAACTGCAGCATGGCCCTACCACGTATAAAAACATTTTCAAAACTTTAAAATTAGACTATGTTTACGGGAGGGAAAACGTTATCGCTTTTTGTATGATAATTTACAGCTTCACAGTCCAGTTCCGACTGGCCGCCGTAACCGAGATTCGGTCTGGAGGATGTTGTATATACACATTCGGTGTTATATACCGGGTAGTGGCGGTGTAAGAATATCCACTACCCCATATCATCCTGTGGGTGTCGTACACTGACCTCTATATATACAAGTACGCTGGACTGGCTATACCATACAAAATGTCTGTGCCAAATTGAAGCACTCCGTTAGGAGACGACCGTTAGGTCGTCTTGGAAACTAAAATTGACATAATATGCCAAAGTCTATTGTCTTATTTAAATTGTCATATTTAAAAAATCCGTATTCTGAACTTTTAAACTAAAAAGTATTTTATGTCGTTTGATTGTGTATAATATTAGTTACATAATAAGAATTATTTAACTGTTTCATAATAAAATTATTTAAAAATTTATTTATTTTGAGTTACTAATCTTAATATCATATATAACAATATATATATTATGGCTGTATATTACTGAGTTTTGATAAACAATAACATTAATTAGTTTCAATAATTCAGTCGAGTTCCTTGTCTATAATACTTATAGATGTCCTTTCCTACCCATATCTGTTAACAAACAAAGTCGCCAACAACAGATGATTATCAAATGTTTATTAATTAGCAGGTTTCCAACTGAACCTAGACTAAGATTATGGCTTAAAAGCTTAAACATTGTGATCATATTTGTTCAGAACATTTCACAGACAACTGTTTTATTAGACGTGAGAACTACACGACTTTGAAAAAGTGCAGTATTCCGACAATATTTTCTCGTATTACCAGTACCAGTAAGTATAAAAGTATTAGATTATTATTCCGAATGTTTTATTTAATCGTTCTTTCCTCATTTTCTCCCAAACTCACGGGTCATAGTCGAGTGTCGAAAGATCGACTGATGATGTCGAGCCACGTTGGATGTGTATCGGTGGGCTGCGGCTAGAGGAGATTCCGCTCCCCGTACCTCTGTAATCGAGGTGGAGTCGTCAGGGAAGAGGAGTGTTGGTATGGTGATTGGCGATGTGATGCCACTCGACTATCCTTCGCGACTTTGGTGAGGCTGCACCACTTGATGCTTCCCAGTGCTCGTTTTTTCCTGGCTACATTCACATATCGGGCTCGTGGAATCCGTAGTGCAGGTGAAGTCAGAGGCCACAAAGGGCGGTGTGCCTTGTGTTTCTGGTGCGCCTTATATGAGAAGAAAAACGGGGGGAGAAGTCAGCAACTAAGGAGGGGCTGCCATTGGGCGGCTGGCATCGGAGGGGCGACGGATGTGCATGAAAGCGTTTCCGTGACCCTGTCAATTTGCGGCTGAGGTAAAACACCATGGGGTTTCGGTAAGTGCGGGTCTAGAGATTTAATTCTCTCTCGAGTCTCAAGATTTAATTTGTGCTTTAACTTCGTAGTGGCCCTAATTTAGTTTATTTCTTATTTACAAATTCTGGCCATCGTTTTAAGTATTCGATCAAGAACCCATGGACTGCGATATGTCAAGGCCCCTAGAATGCGTGGCACTGCTGAAGCTGGATAGCTTAGGAGAATAAACTTAGGAATGAGAATATCGGCAGTAGAACCAGAGTGACCGACATAGCCCAACGGATTAGTAAGCTGAAGTAGCAATTGACCAGCCATCTAGCTCGAAGAACCGATAACCGATGGAGAAAAAAGGTTCTCGAGAGGCAGCCTCGCACCGGCAGGTGAAGTGTTGGAAGTTCCCCCATTAGATGGAGTGAAAACCTGGTAAGACACACAGGAAGTTGATGGATGCAGATGACTCAGGACCGTGCTTTGTGGCATTCCTTGGGGGAGACCTATGTTCAGCAGTGGACTTGTGAAGGGATTTAATGATGATGAATGATAATGGCATTATAATAATATGATACATAAATAGAATGGACGTTACGGGTAGAGTCCATCTATCCACAGGGTATACAATTTTTATCGATACATTTTGTCACACTGTCTTATCCCTATTATTAGTTCCGTGAACGTGCACTTCTGCTGTCAGCGCCAAAATGGCGCGAATCAAATTGCCTCATCATGTCACGGTGTATAGTCAGTTCAGCATACTTGCATATATAGAGGTCAGTGGTTTAAATGAACAATAAGTAAAAAATCCCAAATAAAAGGACAATCCTTTCGTACGATACGAAAGGACTGTCCTTTTATTTCGGATATCGAAATGTGTAATGTGTGTGTATGTAAAATAAGAGGAATTATATTGATAATATTGAGCAGCAAATAATAATGACAATAGAAAACTGAAATATAGTTAGTCCTGTAAAATTACGTCCGAGGAATACATTCGTAATTCTATTTGGTGTTTCTTCTTTTAATTTTCTGTATTATAAATTACACTTATCAAAACCACAACCAAATGTCACTGAAACCTTTCTGATCGCAGTATGTTTAATGTAGGTAACACAATATATATGTAATACATATAACTGTGACTTTTATCTTAATACATATATTTTAAATAAATAAAAATAGCAAACAAGGAATGGTGATTGTTTGCACATACCATACCCAGAGCAGACTGTAAAAAATGTTAAAATATTTGAAAAAAATATCGTAGCTCAGTTCTGGACTAAACAAAAACTTCATTTTTCTTTATTTATCAATTTGAGATAAATTTATCACAGTCATATATTAGTAACGTAATAAGTGTGTCAAAAAACAGGGAATATAGGTATTTTACCTTTTAAACTACAGAAAACAATTTATGGAATTTAGAAAATAACAACCATAAAAATTCAAAGCAAGAATACTTTGAATCAACAAATTATCATTAAATTTCCAAAAATCGCACACACACATGCACGCACGCGCATGCACGCACGTGTATGTACGTGCGTGCACATACAAACATACGCACGCATACACAACACATACACACACACACACGCAAACGAACACGACCGGCTAGTTAACGTTTACAAGTCATTTTAACATGTAATAAAATAAAACTCACCGAGTGGTACCGGCGGTATGTACGGCTTGACGTCGGATGGCGGTATGTTAGTGGCTAACGGCGTCGCCGGCCCGTTGACGAGCACGTAGCCGAGGTAGTTTAAGATCTTCTGAGCTCTGTTCTGCGAAGCCTTGAACATGAACAATTGGGGGTTTTCGTCGATGAAGTACGTGTCCACTGCACCTGAAATTTTATTTCAGGGAATATATCTCTGCGTGGAAGAGCCTTAATGTAGCTGTATTATAGATGAAGCATGAATGGATTGTCCCTGAGTCGGTTTAAAAAAGCACATGGCTATTTTGGGACTAAGCAATTTAAGGACGTTTAAATATTCGGTTCCCTAGCGGAAGAAATTCCTTTCCATATATTTTAACAGAATGCACATACACAGACGTAGCATTCATCTGGAAAACACTCATTAAGCCCATACAAAGTAAAAATATTCACAGCTAAGCAATTCCAGCAATTCATTGAACAGAAGCGATTACAATAGATCATACTGTGGCATGGCAGTGCCATTACCATTGCGACCTTGCAAGAACTGCTGGCAAAAAATAAATCCGGTTCACCATCATCAGAAGGACCAGCGCAATACTGTCGCGACGCGAATTGTCGACCCTTTGTACTGATAACGGAGCATTCCATCTTAGTCCTCAGAAGTAGCAACGCATCTGCCTTGTTGACGTTGTGGAGCCATGCTACAGCTTTATTATGGCCGCAGTACGAATTGGTTGGCTCAATCGTGGTAGGACCACGTTCTCACAGAACGTGCATGTTATGTTTTTCTATAGCATTAGTTGGCAAGCGAGCACACAATCCACGCGATGGTAAGTGGATGCTGTGGCCCATAGACGTCCACATTTATCCTCAATTAAGTATCAAAATGCAAATGCTTTGTCACCCCCGAGGACTATGAAAGCTCAGTTGTTCAGATCGTTAAGCAAATAAGTGGAATATTTAGCTAGCAAATGAAGACTTAAAGGGCTAAAATCGTAAAACTTCTTGCTATATATACTTACCATTCAGAAACTTTGGATTTTCCAATACGTTAAGCAGGAACGGAATGTTCGTCTTGACACCTCTAATACGAAACTCTCGGAGTGCTCGATTCATCTTAGCTGCAGACGATGGGAGGTCATGAGCGTGAGAAATCACCTAAACATAGATATTGTTATCGTGAGTGTTCTAGTACTTTCAGGTTGAAAGAGTAGATTGACCCGGATTGGCGTAGAAAGTTCGATATTCCTTTTATCGAGTATAAAAGCGTGTGCCGGCGATCGGAGAGTTAGATTATTTCGGGAACGCGAAAGTGAACTTCACTCCGGGAAGCGACTAGGAGCAATCGACTTACGAAATCAGTCTGCGATAATTAAAGACCTCACCGATGAAACTTAGCGATTTTATACTTGCTGTGAGTGTGTAGAAGAATACATCAATTTTCATCAACTCCACAGATTCTGTAAAATTAGCCTTACCTACCCGTGATCGATGTACTGCTTAACTTATAAGATCGAAAGGATAATACAGGAGTGACAGTCCACGTGCGATTTAATTTTAATCAAGGATAAATGAAAGTGTCTATGAGCCAAAGTTCACATAATAATGTTCTCCAGAACTAATTGAGGTCACGACGTAATGTTCTCCAGGACTAATTGCTGTCACGACGTAATGTTCTCCAGGACTAATTGCGGTCACGACGTAATGTTCTCCAGGACTAATTGCGGTCACGACGAAATGTTTTCCAGGACTAATTGCGGTCACGATGTAATGTTTTCCAGGACTAATTGCGGTCACGACGTAATATTCTCCAGAACTAATTGCGGTCATGACGTAATGTTCTCCAGAATTAATTGCGGTCACGACGTAATGTTCTCCAGGACTAATTGCGGTCACGACGTAATGTTCTCCAGAACTAATTGCGGTCACGACGTAATGTTCTCCAGGACCAATTGCGGTCACGACGTAATGTTCTCCTGGACTAATTGCGGTCACGACGTAATGTTCTCTAGAACTAATTGCGGTCACGACGTAATGTTCTCCAGAACTAATTGCGATCACGACGTAATGTTCTCCAGGACTAATTGCGGTCACGACGTAATGTTCTCCAGGACTAATTGCGGTCACGACGTAATGTTCTCCAGGACTAATTGCGGTTCAGTCTCAACGAAGACTAGCTGTCAGCGCGGGTCAGGGTTACAGAGTACGAGTGGTGCAATCTTCATTCCCTTACTTCCATAGTCGTTGGGACGGACAGCAATCCGACACGACCGGAGAGAGATAAAGTGCAGGAACTTTCAGAGTCAGGGGGGTGGTGAACCACTGCCAAATTCCTAACCCCGGGCTACTGAGAATTTATTGACAGAAAAACCTAATTACTGAATTTTGGAAATGATCCGGGATTCGGATTCGAACCCAGAATTACACGATCAGGAATCGCGTTAAAAATCACTAGATCATCAAAGCATACAAATAGCATTAAGTTGCGCGTGTGCTTGTTTGTCACCTTTATTTGTATAAAAAGAATCAAAATGTATTTACATCTAAGGCTTGAAACATATATTGCCAGCCTATTTTCTGTATACGCTAGGCGAGTACGGCAAATAATCACTAACAAGACAACATACACTTACCTTAACAAGTAACGAATCGTAATAAGGGGAGATAATCGCACCAGCGTATGTGGATGCAGAATCGAGACGAATGCCCATGCCTTCGCCTGATCTAAAAAAATAAATAAAATAAAATCCATTACGAACAGTGGCGCAGCAAGAGGTAAAGGTGGGAGGCCTGTGGCGATTTCAGTAGGCAGTATTTTTAGAAAGAAAAGTCAGCC
Organism: Parnassius honrathi; assembly: GCA_018247895.1. Lineage (NCBI taxonomy): Eukaryota > Metazoa > Arthropoda > Insecta > Lepidoptera > Papilionidae > Parnassius > Parnassius honrathi. The sequence continues at coordinate 9,411 of DWHP01007049.1, forward strand.
TAACTTTGAGGCTTATCTTTTGCCACTGATGCCAGCACCGTGTACGGATAATATAAATATCCGTTATAATGTTCTATTTATTATTTTCAAATAATATATATGTACTTTTCTACAATACTCCGGGCGACAGGAATCCATGCTATTCTACTGGTTATTACCAAAGTTTTCGGCATATTATTACTAAACAAATAAGTTTCAGCTGGGATTCAAACTCAAGATTCGCAACATAGCAACCAAGTACTCCAACTAATATCAGGCTTTCTTGAAATATCTTTTAGCATATATCAAAATCAAATCCTGTGCCCATCCGTTTTTCTCCTAGCTTAGTTAGCTATAACAATACAAACTTTTTACTTAATTATTACATTATATTATTTTTTGTCTATATTTATTTAACACATTTTTTGTTTAATTTTATATTATCTAACAACTAGTGTCATAGATGATGTAGCTACCTTTTTAAGTGGAATTATATGTAACTAGTAACCTAAGGTGATTTCTGTTGATGGTTCTGATTCCATTGGCGATTTTAATAGAAAAAATAATTAAAAATTACCGAGCCTTTAAGCCTACGCTCATTACCCTTAAACTTCAGAGAGCTCTAAAAATTCGGCGTTACGCTAATTTAGGTATTTTGCGCACCGAGCGGGCAGCCTACGCGAGCGATACTTTCTTTCATATCTGTTAACTCGCTTGCCCAATGATATTGCGAGTATGGCGACTAAACGATCTTGATCCACCGTATTATAATATTTTTAGGATGACGTTTGGTGGATGGAAAAACTTTCAAAATGTTAAAACGTTGAAATCGATTCATAACTAACATCCGTAGTACAGTAGTCTGAAGTGATCTGAGTTCTCCATACTCATAGAAATCGAAATATAGTAATATCGATCATATGAAAGTACTTTTGTAAGATATTCTAAAGGAGAATATTATAGTCCGCACTTCGTTTCATTTGCTGTTACGTTTTAAAATTCGTTATAGTAATTTTTGTGCGGTCAAGAATGTACGCACGGTTTTATAACCAAGGTCAGGTATTACTTAGGTAAAATAATAATTTAGCGTCAAAACTTTCTACTACGTGCGCGCAAACCAAAGATTTTTACGGTATTTTTATTGATAGAGTATTCACATCTGGTTGGGCTGGATAAATATATAAAAGGAAATGATAAATATACGTAAATATATATTTAATATACTAACATAAATAAATAAATAATACATAAATAAATAAAAGCCCAACCAAATGAAATCCCTCGACAGGACGAAGACGAGAAACCGGCGGACGATATCGAGGAGCACTCCTTTCTGCATTTAAGCCCGGAGCGGTGCGTCACGGAGCCCAGCCGCTTCATATGACCCGAGAGGCTGGTTGGGATTAACCCGTTTGCAGACACGACTACAGGAATGATTTCGGTCGGCAGACCACCCCACATGTCGGTCACCACTTGAGCCAGGTCCAGATATTTTGGATTGCTTATCTGTTTCGGCTTTCACGAGGTTCTCGTCATACGGATACGAATATCGACCAAAAATATCCTTGACTGTGCCCGGTACATCAGCACAATATCAGGCTTATTCGAAAGAATAGTCCTGTCTGTGATGATGGCCCGGTCCAAGTAGAGGCTGGTGCGGTCACCTTCGAGCACGGCTTCCGGCAAGTACTTGTAATACGGCAATTTCCGGTCCACGAGACCGTATTTCAGAGCGAGCTCCT